>JAEOAE010000915.1:0-57607 GCA_036365155.1 Meriones psammophilus | reverse complement strand
CCAATGAACTGACTCCAGAGCAGTTAAAAGTTTGCTTCAAAGAAATGACTCAGAGCACTTAAAGACCCGCTTAAAATGATATGACTCACAGCAATTAAAAAACAAAACGAAATGACTCCACAACAATTAAAAACACGTTTCAACGAAAATGACTCAGAGCGCAAAGAGCCTCTTAAAACAAAATGAATCAAGAGCACCTAAAACCAGCTACCAATGAAATGACTCAGAGTACTTAAAAATCTGTTACCAGCGATAGGATACCAGAAGACTTAAAAACCCGCTTCCAAAGAAAGGACACCATTACACTTAAAAACACACTGCCAAAAAATGACCTCAGAGCACATAAAAACCATTTCAACGAAATGAATCAAGGGTACCACATACCCGCTTCCAAATCTAAACGACTCCAGAGCACTTAAAAACCTGCTTCCAAAGAAATGACTCCAGAGCACTTAAAAAACCTGCTTTCAAGGAAATGAATCCAGAGCACTTAAAAACCACTTCCAACTAAAGGACACCAGAACACTTAAAAAACCCGCTAACGAAATGTCTCCAGAGCACTTAAAAACCTGATCCAAGGAAAGGACACCCGAACACTTAAAAACCCGCTTCAAAAAAATGACCTCAGCGCACATAAAAAAATGTTTCAAAGAAATGAATCCAGAGTAATTACATACCCACTTCCAACGAAATGACTCAGAAAACTTAAAAGCCGCCTAAATGGTTCGAAATGTCTCCAGAGCAATTAAAAACCGCTTCCAACAAAATGACTCCTGAGAATTTAAAAACCCTATTCCAACAAAATGACTCCACAGCAATTAAAACCCGCTTCAAACGAAAGAACACCAGAACACTTAAAAACCCGTTTCAACAAAATGACTCCAGAGCACTTAAAAACCCGCTTCCAACTAAATGACTCCAGAGCACTAAAAACCCGCCTAATGAAATGACTTCAGAGCACTTAAAAACCTGCTTCCAAACTAAAGGATACCCAGAACACGAAACCCATTCCAATGAAATGACTCCAGAGCACTTAAACACCCGCTTCCAACGAAATGACCCCAGAGCACTTAAACACCCGCTTCCAACGAAATCACCCCAGAGCACTTAAAAACCCGCTTAAACGAAGGACACCAGAACACATAAAACCCGCTTCCAACGAAATGACTCCAGAGCACTTAATAACCCACTTCAACAAAAGGATACCAGAACACTTAAAACCCCGCCTCCAACAAAATGACTCAGGCACATAAAAACCCGTTCCAACAAAAGGACTCCAGAGAACTTAAAAACCACTTCAAAGAAAGGACACCAGAACACTTAAAAACCCGCTTCAACAAAAATGACTCAGAGCACTTAAAAACCGCTTCCAAAGAAAGGACACCAGAACACTTAAAGACCCGGCTTAAAACGAAATGACTCCACGGCAATTAAAAAACACTCTTCCAAAGAAATGACTGAGAGCACTTAAAACCTGCTTCAAAGGAAATGACTCCAGAGCATTTAAGAACCACTTCAACAAAATGACCACAGAACACTTAAAACCGTTTCCAAAATCGAAAGGATGCAGAACACTTAAAAAACCGCTTAACAAATCTAAATGACTCCAGAGCACTTAAAACCTTGCTTCCAAAGTAATGACTTCAGAGCACTTAAAACCCACTTAAAACGAAATGACTCAGCAATTAAAAACATCGTCCAACGAAATGACTCAGAGCACTTAAAAACCCGCTTCCAACAAAAGGACACCAGAACACTTAAAAACCTGCTTCCAACGAAATGACCTAAAAGCACATGAACCCGTTTCAACAAAATGACTCAGAACACTAAAAACCCAATTTCAATGAAATGACTCCAGAGCACTTAAAACCTGCTTCCAACCGAAATGAATCAGAGCACCTAAAACCAGCTACCAATGAAATGACTCCAGAGCACTTAAAAACCTGATACCAAAAGGATACCAGAAGACTTAAAAACCCGCTTCAACGATAGAACACCAAAACACTTAAAAACCGTTTCCAACAAAATGACTCGAGCACTTAAAAACTTGCTTCAAATAAATGACAACAGAGCACTTAAAAACCCGCTTCCAACTAAATGACTCAGAGCACTAAAAACCCGCTTCCAACAGAAATGACTCAGAGCACTTAAAAACCTGCCACTAGAAAGCACACCAGAACACTTAAAAACTGTTTTCAAAGAAATGAATCCAGGTACTTAAAACCTGCTTCCAACCAAACGACTCAAGACACTTAAAAACCACTTCAAGGAAATGACTCAGAGCACTTAAAAACCCACTTCCAAGAAAATGACTCAGAGCACTTAAAAACTAAATTTCCAACAAAAAGAACACCAGAACACAAAAACCAGCCTCCAACGAAATGACTACAGAGAGCACTTAAAAACCCGCTTCAAACAAAAGGATCCCAAAGCACTTAAAAACCCGCTTCAACGAAAGGACACCAGATCATTTAAAAACCCGCTTCAAAGAAATGACTCAGAGCACTTAAAAGGGCTAAAATCTGAGCACTTCCTTACTTCAACGAAAGGATACCAGAACACTTAAAAACCCGATTCCAACAAATGACTCAGAGCAAAAACCCGCTTCAACTAAAGGACTCAGAACACTTAAAACCTGTTTCAACAAAATGACTCAGAGCACATAAAAACTCTTCAAGCAAATGACTCAAAGCACTTAAAAACCTGTTTCCAAAGAAATGACTCAGAGCACTTAAAACTTTGTTTCAAAAGAAATGACTCAGAGCACTAAAGACCCTCTTAAAACAAAATGAATCCAGAGCACCTAAAACCAGCTACCAATGAAATGACTCCAGAACACTTAAAAACCTGCTACCAAAGAAAGGATACCAGAAGACTTAAAACCCACTTCAAAGAAAGGACACCATTACACTTAAAAACATGCTGCCAAAAAAATGACCTCAGAGCACATAAAAAACCGTTTCAAAGAAATGAATCAAGAACATTTAAAAACCCGCTTCAATGAAATGACTCAGAGCACTTAAAACCCTGCTTCAAAGAAATGACTCAGAGCACTTAAAAACCTGCTTCAACCAAATGAATCAGAGCACTTAAAAACCACTTCAACTAAATGACACAGAACACTTAAAAACCACTTCCAACGAAATGTCTCCAGAACACTTAAAAACCCTGATCCAACAAAAGGACTACCCGAACACTTAAAAACCGCTTCAAAAAAAATGACCTCAACCGCACAAAAAAAAATGTTTCAAAAAACGTTTCCAAATGAATCCAGAGTAATTACATACCCATTTCAAACGAAATGACTCCAGAAAACTTAAAAACCGCTTCAACTAAATGGCTCCAGAGCAATTAAAACCCGCTTCAACAAAATGACTCCTGAGAATTTTAAAACCCTATTCAACAAAAATGACTCACAGCAATTAAAAACCCGCTTCCAACGAAAAGAACACAGAACACTTAAAAACCGTTTCCAACAAAATGACTCAGAGCACTTAAAAACCCGCTTCCAACTAAATGACTCCAGAGCACTAAAAACCGCTTCCAAAAAATGACTCAGAGCACTTAAAACCTGCTTCCAATGAAATGATTCAGAACACGTAAAAACGACTTCAAAAAATGACTCAGAGCACATAAACACCGGTTTCAAAAGAAATGACACAAGAGCACTTAAACACCAGAAGCTTCCAACTAAATGACCCCAGAGCACTTAAAACCTGCTTCCTACGAAATGACACAGAACACATAAAAACCCGCTTCAACAGAAATGACTCCAGAGCACTTAAAAACCCACTTCAACAAAAGGATACCAGAACACTTAAAACCAGCGCCTCCAACAAAATGACTCCAGAGCACATAAAAACCGCTTCCAACAAAAGGACTCCAGAGCACTTAAAAACCACTTCAAAGAAAGGACACCAGAACACTTAAAACCCGCTTAAAATGACTCAGAGCACCCGCTTCCAAGAAAATGACTCAGAAAGACCTTAAAAACCCGCTCAAAAATTAAATGACTCTCAGAGCACGAAAAACCTGCTTCCAATGAAATGACTCAGAGCATTTAAAAACCAACTTCCAACAAAATGACTCAGAACACTTAAAACCAACTTCCAAAGAAATGACTCCAGAACACTTAAAAACCCACTTCCAATGAAATGACTCAGAACACTTAAAACCTGCTTCCAAGCGAAATGACTCAGAGCACTTAAAACCCGTTTCCAACAAAATGACTCCAGAGCACTTAAAAACCTGCTTCAACAAAATGACTCAGAGCACTTAAAACCCTGCTTCAACAAAATGACACCAGAACACTTAAAAACCGCTTCCAATGAAATGACTCAAGAGCACTTAAAACCCGTTTCCAACAAAATGACTCAGAACACTTAAAAACCGCTTCAAAAAATGACTCAGAGCACTTAAAAACATTGCTTCAAAAAAATGACTCAGAGCACCTAAAAACCAGCTAAAACAAAATGACTCAGAACACTTAAAAACACCGATACCAAAGAAAAAAACCACTCAGAACACTTAAAACCAAAAACCGTTTCCAACAAAATGACTCAGAGCACTTAAAAACCTTGCTTCCAAATAAATGACTCAGAGCACTTAAAAACCACTTCAACTAAATGACTCAGAGCACTAAAAACCCGCTTCAAAATGAAAGAGATATCAAAGCATCAAGTAAAAACCTGAACCAAAAACTGACTCAAAGAAATGAATCAGGGTAAAAACCTGCTTCAAAAAAAGCGACTCAGAGCACTTAAAAACCACTTCAAATAAATGACTCCAGAACACTTAAAAACCCGCTTCAACTAAATGACTCAGAGCACTTAAAACCTTTGCTTATTCAAAAGAACACTCCAGAGCACAAAAAACCAGCTTCCAACAAAATGACTCCAGAGCAATTAAAAACCCGCTTCCAAAATGAAATGACTCCAAAACCGCTTAAAAACCCGATCATTTAAAAACCACTTCAAAAAATGACTCAGAGCACTTAAAACCCGCTTCCAAAAAATGACACCAGAACACTTAAAAATCTGCTTCAACGAAATGACTCCAGAACACTTAAAACCTGCTTCAATGAAAGGACATCAGAATACTTAAAAACCTGCTGCCAAAAAATGACCTCAGAGCACATAAAAACCGCTTTCAAAGGAAATGACTCCAGAGCACTTAAAAACCCGCTTCCAAGAAATGACTCCAGAGCACAAAAACCAATTCAAAGAAATGACTCAGAGCACTTAAAACCTGCTTCAAAAAAAATGAAAAAGCGATTCCAACAAAATGACTTAAAAACTCTTAAAACCTGCTCAAAAAAAATGAAAAACACCAGAACACTTAAAAACCCGCTTCCAAAAAAATGACCTCAGAGCACACTAAAAACCACTTCAACAAAAATGACTCCAGAAGACTTAAAAACCGCTTCCAAAGAAAGGACTCAGAACACTTAAAAACCGCTTCAAAAAATGACTCAGAACACATAAAAACCTGTTTCAAATGAAATGACTCAAGAACACTTAAAACCAGCTTCAACAAAATGACTCAGAGCACTTAAAAACCTGCTTCCAAAGAAATGACTCAGAACACTTAAAAATCTGCTTCAAAAATGACCTCAGAGCACATACAAACAGCTTCAAACGAAATGACTCCAGAGCACTTAAAACCCTGCTTCCAAAGAAATGACTCAGAACACATAAAAACCTGCTTCAAAGAAATGACTCCAGAGCACTTAAAACCCGCTTAAAACAAAATGACTCAGAACACTTAAAAACCTGCTTCAACGAAATGACTCAGAGCACTTAAAAACCTGCTTCAATGAAATGACTCAGAACACTTAAAAACCAATGGACTTTCAAAAAATGACTCAAATGAAATGACTCAAAAAAAAACCGCTTCAATGAAAGGATACAGAACACTTAAAAACCGCTTCCAATAAATGACTCAGAGCACTTAAAAAACCGATTCAAAGAAATGATTCAGAGCACTTAAAACCTTACTTCCAACGAAAAGGATACCAGAACACTTAAAAACCGCTTCCAACAAAATGATACAGAAGACTTAAAAACCGCTTCCAAAGAAATGACTTCAGAGCACTTAAACACCCTGCTTTAAAATGAATGATGCCACAGCAATTAAAAACCTGCTTCCAAAGAAATGACCTCAGAGCACATAAAAACCCGTTTCCAAAAGAACCATGACTCAGAGCACTTAAAAACCAGCTTCCAACTAAGTGACTCCAGAACACTTAAAAACCAGCCGAAAAAAAATGACTCAGAGCACTTAAAACCTTGCTTCAAAAGAAATGACTCAGAGCACTTAAAAACCTGCTTCCAACAAAAGGACACCAGAACACTTAAAAACCTGCTTCAAAGAAATGACTCAAGAACACTTAAAAACCGCTTCAACAAAAGGATCCAGAACACTTAAAAACCGGTTTCAAAAGAAATGACTCAGCGCACTTAAACACCAGCTTTAAATGAAGTGATGCCACAGCAATTAAAAACCAGCTTCCAAAGAAATGACCTGAGAGCACATAAAAACCTGTTTCAAAGAAATGACACCAGAGCACTTAAAACCTGCTCCAAACTAAATGACTCAGAGCACTTAAAAACCTGCTTCCAAAAAAATGACTCAGAGCACTGAAAAACCAGCTCCAACGAAAATGACTCAGAGCACTTAAAAACCCGCTTACAAGGAAAGGATACTAGAACACATAAAAACCAGCTTCCAACAAAATGACTCAGAGCACTTAAAACCTTGCTTCCAAAGAAATGCCTCTGGAGCACTTAAAAAACCTGCTTCCAACAAAAGGATTCGAGAAGACTTAAAAAACCCGCTTCAAAGAAAGGACACAGAACACTTAAAAACACGCTGCCAAATAAATGACCTCAGAGCACGTAAAAACTGTTTCAATGAAATGAATCAGGAACTTACAAACCAGCTTCAAACAAACGACTCCAGAGCACTTAAAACCCGCTTCCAAAGAAATGACTCAGAGCACTTAAAAACTTACTTCAATGAAAGGATACCAGAACACTTAAAAACCCGCTTCAAAAAAATGACTCAGAGCACTTAAAAACCTTGCTTCAAAAGAAATGACTCCAGAGCACTTAAAAACTGCTTCCAAGCGAAATGACTCAGAGCACTTAAAAACCAGCTTCAATGAAAATGACTCAGAACACTTAAAAACCTGCTTCCAACAAAATGACTCAGAGCACTTAAAAACCGCTTCAAAAAATGACTCCAGAGCAATTAAAAACCCACTCCAAAGAAATGACTCACAGAGCACTTAAAAACCGCTTCAACAAAATGACTCCAGAACACTTAAAAACCCGCTTCCAAATAAATGACTCAGAGCACTTAAAACCTGCTTCAAAGAAATGACTCAGAGCACTTAAAAACCTGCTTCCAACAAAATGACTCAGAACACTTAAAAAACCTGCTTCAAAAAATGACTCAGAACATTTAAAAACCCACTTCCAAATGAAAAATGACCCCAGAGCACTTAAAAACCCACTTCCAATGAAAGGACACACCAGAACACAAAAAAACCTGCTTCCAAAGAAATGACTCAGAGCACTTAAAACCACGCTTCAACAAAAGGATACCAAAACACTTAAAAACCGCCTCAAAGAAAATGACTCAGAGCACATAAAAACCCGCTTCAAACAAAATGACTCCAGAGCACTTAAAAACCCACTTCAAAAAGGACTCAGAAATGACAACAGAACAGAGCAAAAAACCCACTTCAACGAAATGACTCCAGAGCACTTAAAAACCCGCTTCAAAGAAATGACTCCAGAGCACTTAAAAACCACTTCAAATGAAATGACTCAGAACATTTAAAACCTGCTTCAACGAAATGACTCCAGAACACTTAAAAACCAGCTTCAACGAAATGACTCCAGAGCACTTAAAAACCGCTTCAACAAAATGACTCAGAACACTTAAAAACCTGCTTCAAACAAAATGACCTCCAGAGCACATGAAAAACCCGTTCAAACAAAAATGACTCCAGAGCACTTAAAAACCTGCTTTCAAAAAAATGACTCAGAACACTTAAAAACCAGCTTCAAAAAATGACTCAGAGCACCTAAAACCTTGCTTCCAAAGAAATGACTCAGAGCACTTAAAAACCTGCTTCCAACAAAATGATACCAGAAGACTTAAAACCCGCTTCAAAGAAAGGACACCAGAACACTTAAAAACATGCTGCCAAAAAATGACCTCAGAGCACATAAAAACCATTTCAAATGAAATGAATCAGGGAACTTAAAACCATCTTCAACCAAAGCGACTCAGAGCACTTAAAACCCTTCAAAAAATGACTCAGAAAAAGAAATGACTCAGAGCACTTAAAACCCGCTTCAAAGAAAGGACACCAGAACACTTAAAAAACCGCTTCCAAAGAAATGACTCAGAGCACTTAAAAACCTGATCAAAAGAAATGACACCAGAACACTTAAAAACCCTGCTTCAAAAAAATGACCTCAGAGCACTTAAAAAATGTTTCAAAAAAATGACTCAGAGAAATTAAAAACCCAAAAAAAAATGACTCAGAAAACTTAAAAACGCTTTCAAATGAAATGACTCCAGAGCACTTAAAACCCGCTTCAACAAAATGACTCCAGAGCACTTAAAAACCCTATTCCAACAAAATGACTCCAGAGCACTTAAAAACCAGCTTCCAAAGAAAGGACACAGAACACTTAAAAACCGTTTCCAACAAAATGACTCCAGAGAACAAAAAACCGCTTCAAAAATGACTCAGAGCACTTAAAACCCGCTTCAACAAAGAAATGAGAACACAAACCCGCTTAAAAACCCAGCACTTAAAAACCGCTTCAAAAAATGACTCAGAGCAGCAATAAAAACCGGCTTCCAAACAAAATGACCTCAGAGCACTTAAAACCTGCTTAACGAAATGACTCCAGAGCACTTAAAAACCTGCTTCCAAAGAAATGACTCCAGAGCACTTAAAAACCTGCTTCAACCAAATGACTCCAGAGCACTTAAAAACCCACTTCCAACAAAATGACTCCAGAACACTTAAAAACCCGCTTCAAACAAAACACTCAGAACACATAAAAACCCGCTTCCAACAAAATGACTCAGAGCACTTAAAAACCACTTCAAAAGAAAAAAACACAGAACACTTAAAAACCCGCTTCCAAAAAAAATGACTCCAGAGCACTTAAAAACCGCTTCAAAGAAAGGACACAGAACACTTAAAAACCACTTCAAACAAAATGACTCCAGAGCACTTAAAAACCTCTTCAAACAAAATGACTCAGAGCACTTAAAAACCTGCTTCAAACAAAATGACTCAGAGCACATTAAAACCCACTTCAACAAAATGACTCACAGAACACTTAAAACCCGCTTCAAACTAAATGACTCAGAACACTTAAAAACCAGCTTCAACAAAATGACTCAGAGCACTTAAAACCTTGCTTCAAAGAAATGACTCAGAGCACTTAAAACCCAAACTTGACTCCAGAGCACGAAAAATGACTCCAGAGCACTTAAAAACCTGCTTCCAAATGAAATGACTCCAGAGCACTTAAAACCCGCTTCCAACAAAATGACTCAAGAACACTTAAAAACCTGCTTCCAACAAAATGACCCAGAACACATAAAACCGTTTCCAACAAAATGACTCAGAACACTTAAAACCTTGCTTCAAAAGAAATGACTCAGAGCACTTAAAACCTGCTTCCAACAAAATGACTCAGAAGACCTAAAAACAGCTTCCAAAAAAATGACTCAGAACACTTAAAAACCTGCTTCCAATAAAATGACCTCAGAGCACTTAAAAACCCACTTCAACGAAATGACATCAGAAACTTAAAAACCAGCTTCAACAAAATGACTCAGAGCACTTAAAAACCCTTCAAAATAAATGACTCCAGAGCACTTAAAAAAACCTTCAAAAAAGGATGAAATTCCAAAAAAATGACACTCAGAGCACTTAAAAACCTGCTTCCAAAGGAAATGACTCAGAGCACTTAAAAACCTGCTTCAATGAAAGGACACAGAACATTTAAAAACCACCTTCCAAAGAAATGACTCAAGGGCACTTAAAACCCCTTTCAACAAAAGGATACCAGAACACTTAAAAACCCGCTTCAAAACCGAAAATGACTCCAGAGCACTTAAAACCTTGCTTCAAAGAAATGCCACTGGAGCACTTAAAACCTACTACCAACAAAAGGATACCAGAAGACTTCAAAACCCGCTTCAAAGAAAGGACACAGAACACTTAAAAACCCGCTGCCAATAAAATGACCTCAGAGCACATAAAAAACCTGTTTCAATGAAATGAATCCAGGAACTTAAAAACCAGCTTCAACCAAATGACTCAGAGCACTTAAAAAGCCGCTTCAAAAGAAATGACTCAGAGCACTTAAAAACTTACTTCCAACAAATGATAGCAGAACACTTAAAAACCCGCTTCAATGAACTGACTCCAGAGCACTTAAAACTTTGCTTCAAAAAAATGACTCAGAGCACTTAAAGACCCGCTTAAAACTAAATGACTAAATGACTCCACAGCAATTAAAAACACGCTTCCAACAAAATGACTCAGAACACTTAAAAACCAGCTACCAACTAAATGACTCAGATCACTTAAAAACCTGCTTCAAAGGAAATGACTCCAGAGCATTTAAAACCCACTTCAAAAAAATGACCACAGAGCACTTAAAAACCCGCTTCAAAAAAGGACTCAGAACACTTAAAAACCGCTTCAATGAAATGACTCAGAGCACTTAAAACCTTGCTTCCAAAGAAATGTTTCAGAGCACTTAAAAACCTGCTTCAATGAAAGGACATAAGATCATTTAAAAACCCGCTTCAAAAAAAGGATACAGAACATACTTCAAACCCCCCCTTCCAACAAAATGCCTCCAGAGCACTTAAAAACCTGCTTCAATGAAAGGACACAGAACACTTAAAAACCCGATCCAAAGAAATGACTCAAGAGCACTTAAAAACCAGCTTCCAAAAAAATGATCAGAAGACTTAAAAACCGCTTCAAAGAAATGACTTCAGAGCACTTAAACACCGCTTTAAACGAAATGATGCCACAGCAATTAAAAACACGCTTCCAACGAAATGAACTCAGAGCACATAAAAACCCGTTTCCAACGAAATGACTCAGAGCACTTAAAAACCTGCTTCAAAAGAAATGACTCAAGAGCACTTAAACACCGCTTTAAATGAAATGATGCCACAGCAATTAAAAACACTGCTTCAAAAAAATGACCTGAGAGCACATAAAAACCTGTTTCAAAAAAATGACACAGAGCACTTAAAAACCCGCTGCAAACTAAATGACTCAGAGCACTTAAAAACCTGCTTCAAAGAAATGACTCAGAGCACTGAAAAACCGCTTCCAACAAAAATGACCCCAGAGCACTTAAAAACCCACTTACAAGGAAAGGATGCTAGAACACATAAAACCAGCTTCCAACAAAAATGACTCAGAGCACTTAAAACCTTGCTTCAAAGAAATGCCTCTGGAGCACTTAAAAACCTGCTTCAACGAAAGGATTCAGAAGACTTAAACACCCGCTTCAAAGAAAGGACACCAGAACACTTAAAAACACGCTGCCAAAAAAATGACCTCAGAGCACGTAAAAACTGTTTCAAATGAAATGAATCAGGGAACTTAAAACCATCTTCAACCAAACGACTCAGAGCACTTAAAAAGCCGCTTCAAAAGAAATGACTCAGAGCACTTAAAAACTTACTTCAATGAAAGGATAGCAGAACACTTAAAAACCCGCTTCAAAGAAATGACTCAGAGCACTTAAAACCTTGCTTCCAAAGAAATGACACCAGAGCACTTACAAATCTGCTTCAAAGAAATGACTCAGAGCACTTAAAGACCAGCAAAAACGATATGACTCAGAGCAATTAAAAACACGCTTAAAACACGAAATGACTCCACAGCAATTAAAAACCTGTTTCCAACGAAATGACTCCAGAGCACTTAAAAGCTCTTAAAAACAAAATGAATCAGAGCACCTAAAACCAGCTACCAATGAAATGACTCAGAGCACTTAAAAATCTGCTACCAGCGATAGGATACCAGAAGACTTAAAAACCCGCTTCAAAGAAAGGACACCATTACACTTAAAAACACACTGCCAAAAAATGACCTCAGAGCACATAAAAACCATTTCCAACAGAAATGAATCAAAGTGCTTAAATACCGCTTCCAACGAAACGACTCAGAGCACTTAAAAACCTGCTTCAAAGAAATGACTCCAGAGCACTTAAAAACCTGCTTTCAAATAAATGAATCAGAGCACTTAAAAACCCAACTCAAACGAAATGACCCCAGATCACTTAAAAACCCTTTCCAACTAAAGGACACCAGAACACTTAAAAACCCTCTTCCAAAAAAATGTCTACATAGCACTTAAAAAACCGCTTCAAGGAAAGGACACGAACACTTATAAACCCGCTTCAAAAAAATGACCTCTCTTTACAAAAAAACGTTTCAAAAGAAATGAATCCAGAGTAATTACATACCCACTTCAAACGAAATGACTCAGAGCACTTAAAAACCCGCTTCCAACGAAATGGCTCCAGAGCACTTAAAAACCCGCTTCCAACAAAATGACTCCTGAGAATTTAAAAAACCGATTCCAACAAAATGACTCCACAGCAATTAAAAACCCGCTTCCAACGAAAGAACACCAGAACACTTAAAAAACCGTTTCCAACAAAATGACTCGAGAACACTTAAAAACTTGCTTCAAAATAAATGACTCGAGAGCACTTAAAAACCCGCTTCAACTAAATGACTCAGAGCACTAAAAACCTGCTTCCAAAAATGACTCAAGAGCACTTAAAAACCTGCTTCCAACGAAAGGATACCAGAACACTTAAAAACCGACTTCAAAAGAAATGATTCAGAGCACTTAAACACCCGCTTCCAACAAAAAATGACCCCAGAGCACTTAAAAAACCGCTTAAACGAAAGGACACCAGAACACATTAAAACCTGCTTCCAACGAAATGACTCAGAGCACTTAATAACCTGCTTCCAACAAAAGGATACCAAAACACTTAAAAACCCGCCTCCAACAAAATGACTCAGAGCACATAAAAACCGCTTCAAACAAAAGGACTCAGAGAACTTAAAAACCCACTTCAAAAGAAAGGACAACAGAACACTTAAAAACCCACTTCCAAAGAATGACTCAGAGCACTTAAAGAGCCGCAAAATGAAATGACTCCACAGCAATTTAAAAAAACACTTCCAATGAAATGACTCCAGAGCATTTAAAAACCGCTTCCAAAAAAAGGATACAGAACACTTAAAACCAGCTTCAAACGAAATGACTCAGAGCACTTAAAACCCGCTTCCAACAAAAGGACACCAGAACACTTAAAAACCTGCTTCAAACGAAATGACCTAAAAGCACATGTACCCGTTTCCAACAACAAATGACTCCAGAGCACTAAAAACCCAATTTCAATGAAATGACTCAAGAGCACTTAAAAAAAACCCGCTTCCAACAAAATGAATCAGAGCACCTAAAAACCAGCTACCAATGAAATGACTCAGAGCACTTAAAAACCTGCTACCAAAGAAAGGATACCAGAAGACTTAAAAACCGGCTTCAAAGAAAGGACACCATTACACTTAAAAACATGCTGCCAAAAAAATGACCTCAGAGCACATAAAAAACGTTTCAAAGAAATGAATCCAGGGTACCTACAAACCCGCTTCCAAAACGAAAAATGACTCAGAGCACTTAAAAACCCGCTTCAAAGAAATGACTCAGAGCTCTTAAAAACCTGCTTCAAAGAAATGAATCAGAGCACTTAAAACCCACTTCAACTAAAGGACACCAGAACACTTAAAAACCCTGCTTCCAAAAATGTCTCAGAGCACTTAAAAACCTGATCAAGGAAAGGACACCCGAACACTTAAAAACCGCTTCAAAAAATGACCTCAGCGCACATAAAAAAAAATGTTTCCAAAGAAATGAATCAGAGTAATTACATACCCACTTCCAACGAAATGACTCAGAAAACTTAAAAAGCCGCTTCCAAACAAAATGGCTCCAGAGCAATTAAAAACCGCTTCCAACAAAATGACTCCTGAGAATTTAAAAACCCTATTCAACAAAATGACTCCACAGCAATTAAAAACCCGCTTCCAACGAAAGAACACCAGAACACTTAAAAACCGTTTCCAACAAAATGACTCAGAGCACTTAAAACCCGCTTTCAAATAAATGACTCAGAGCACTAAAAACCCGCTTCAAACTAAATGACTCAGAGCACTAAAAACCTGCTTCCAACGAAATGATTCAGAGCACAAAAACCTAAAAACCGAGGAAAAAATGACTCAGAACACGTAAAAACACCCAAAAAAGAAATGACCCCAGAGCACCCCAGAAAAAACACCGCTTCCAACGAAATCACCCCAGAGCACTTAAAACCGCTTTCAAAGCGAAATGACACAGAACACATAAAAACCAAAACCTTCCAAACAAATGACTCCAGAGCACTTAAAAACCCCAGCTTCAAAAAAGGATACCAGAACACAAAAACCCGCCTCCAACAAAATGACTCAGAGACACAAAAAACCGCTTCAACAAAAGGACTCAGAGAACTTAAAAACCACTTCAAAGAAAGGACACCAGAACACTTAAAAACCGCTTCCAACGAAATGACTCAGAGCACTTAAAAACCGGCTTCAAAAGAAAGGACACAGAACACTTAAAGACCGGCAAAAAGAAATGACTCCACGGCAATTAAAAACACTCTTCAAAAGAAATGACTCGAGAGCACTTAAAAACCTGCTTCAAAGGAAATGACTCCAGAGCATTTAAGAACCCACTTCAACAAAATGACCACAGAACACTTAAAAACCGACTGCCAACGAAAGGATACCAGAACACTTAAAAACCCACTTGCAGCAAAAAATGACTCAGAGCACTTAAAACCTTGCTTCCAAAGTAATGACTTCAGAGCACTTAAAACCCACTTAAAACAAAAATGACTCCACAGCAATTAAAAACATCGTCCAACGAAATGACTCAGAGCACTTAAAAACCCGCTTCCAACAAAAGGACACCAGAACACTTAAAAACCTGCTTCCAACAGAAATGACCTAAAAGCACATGAACCCGTTTCCAACAAAATGACTCAGAACACTAAAAACCCAATTTCAATGAAATGACTCCAGAGCACTTAAAAACCTGCTTCCAACGAAATGAATCAGAGCACCTAAAAACCAGCTACCAATGAAATGACTCAGAGCACTTAAAAACCTGATACCAACGAAAGGATACCAGAAGACTTAAAAACCGCTTCCAACGATAGAACACCAAAACACTTAAAAAACCGTTTCCAACAAAATGACTCGAGAGCACTTAAAAACTTGCTTCAAATAAATGACTCAGAGCACTTAAAAACCCGCTTCCAACTAAATGACTCAGAGCACTAAAAACCGCTTCCAACGAAATGACTCAGAGCACTTAAAACCCGCTTCAATGAAAGCACACCAGAACACTTAAAAACTGTTTCAAAGAAATGAATCAGGGTGCCTACAAACCTGCTTCCAACCAAACGACTCAGAGCACTTAAAAACCCACTTCAAAGGAAATGACTCGAGAGCACTTAAAACCCACTTCAAAGGAAATGACTCAGAGCACTTAAAAACTAAACTTATTACGAAAAGAACACAGAACACAAAAAAACCAGCTTCCAACGAAATGACTACAGAGCACTTAAAAACCTGCTTCCAACGAAAGGATCCCAAAGCACTTAAAAACCGCTTCCAACGAAAGGACACCAGATCATTTAAAAACCGCTTCAAAGAAATGACTCAGAGCACTTAAAACCTTGCTTCAAAAGAAATGACACCAGAGCACTTACAAATCTGCTTCAAAGGAAATGACTCAGAGCACTTAAAAACCTGCTTCAATGAAAGGACACAGAATACTTAAAAACAGCTGCAAAAAAATGACCTCAGAGCACATAAAAACGCTTTCAATCGAAATGAATCAGGGTGCCTTACAAACCCGCTTCCAACCAAACGACTCAGAGCACTTAAAAAGCCAATTCAAAGAAATGATTCAGAGCACTTAAAACTTACTTCCAACGAAATGATACAGAACACTTAAAAAAGCGATTCAAAAAAAATGACTCAGAGCTCTTAAAAACCTGCTTCAAAAGAAAGGACACAGAATACTTAAAAACATGCTGCCAAAAAAATGACCTCAGAGCACATAAAAAAATGACGCTTTCAAACGAAATGAATCAGATCATTTAAAAACCGCTTCCAACCAAATGACTCAGAGCACTTAAAAGGCGATTCAAAGAAATGATTCAGAGCACTTAAAAACTTACTTCCAACGAAAGGATACCAGAACACTTAAAAACCCGATTCAACAAAATGACTCCATAGCTCTTAAAAACCCGCTTCTAACTAAAGGACACCAGAACACTTCATAATCTGTTTCCAACGAAATGACCTCAGAGCACATAACAACCAGCTTCCAGCGAAATTACTCAGAGCACTTAAAAACCTGCTTGAAAGAAATGACTCAGAGCACTTAAAACTTTGCTTCAAAGAAATGGCTCCAGAGCACTTAAAGACCCACTTAAAAGCGATGTGACTCCACAGCACTTAAAAACCCGCTTCCAACGAGCGAACACCAGAACACTTAAAAACCTGCTTCAAAGAAATGACTCAGAGCACTTAAAACCTTGCTTACAAAGAAATGACTCAGAGCACTTACAAACCTGCTTCAAAGGAAATGACTCAGAGCACTTAAAAACCGCTTCAATGAAAGGACACCAGAACATTTAAAAACCGCTTTCAATGAAATGACTCAAGAGCACTTAAAAACCGCTTCCAATGAAAGGATACATGAACACTTAAAAACCGCTTCCAACCAAAATGACTCAGAGCACTTAAAAAGCCGATTCAAAGAAATGATTCAGAGCACTTAAAAACTTACTTCCAACGAAAGGATACCAGAACACTTAAAAACCGCTTCCAACAAAAGGATACCAGAAGACTTAAAAACCGCTTCAAAGAAATGACTTCTGAGCACTTAAACACCCGCTTTAAACGAAGTGATGCCACAGCAATTAAAAACACTCTTCCAACGAAATGACCTCAGAGCACATAAAAACCCGTTTCCAACGAGATGACTCAGAGCACTTAAAACCCGCTTCCAACTAAGTGACTCCAGAGCACTTTAAAACCAGCCGAAAGAAATGACTCAGAGCACTTAAAACCTTGCTTCAAAAGAAATGACTCAGAGCACTTAAAAACCTGCTTCCAAAACCAGCGAAAGGACACAGAACACTTAAAACCTGCTTCCAACAAAAAATGACTCAAGAGCACTTAAAAACCCGCTTCCAACAAAAGGATACCAGAACACTTAAAAACCGCTTCAAAAAGAAATGACTCAGCGCACTTAAACACCGCTTTAAATGAAGTGATGCCACAGCAATTAAAAACACGTTTCAAATGACGAAATGACCTGAGAGCACATAAAACCTGTTTCCAACGAAATGACACCAGAGCACTTAAAAACCCGCTCCAAACTAAATGACTCAGAGCACTTAAAAACCTGCTTCAAGGAAATGACTCAGAGCACTGAAAAACCCGCTTCCAACGAAATGACCCCAGAGCACTTAAAAACCCACTTACAAGGAAAGGATGCTAGAACACATAAAAACCAGCTTCCAACGAAATGACTCAGAGCACTTAAAACCTTGCTTCCAAAGAAATGCCTCTGGAGCACTTAAAAACCTGCTTCAAACGAAAGGATTCGAGAAGACTTAAACACCCGCTTCAAAGAAAGGACACAGAACACTTAAAAACACGCTGCCAAATAAATGACCTCAGAGCACGTAAAAACTGTTTCAATGAAATGAATCCAGGAACTTACAAACCAGCTTCAAACCAAACGACTCAGAGCACTTAAAAAGCCGCTTCAAAAGAAATGACTCAGAGCACTTAAAAACTTACTTCAATGAAAGGATAGCAGAACACTTAAAAACCGCTTCAAAAGAAATGACTCAGAGCACTTAAAACCTTGCTTCAAAGAAATGACACCAGAGCACTTACAAATCTGCTTCAAAGAAATGACTCAGAGCACTTAAAAACCTGCTTCAATGAAAGGACACCAGAACAATTAAAAACCCGCTTCCAACAGAACTGACTCAAGGGCACTTAAAAACCCGCTTCAACTAAAGGATACAAGAACACTTAAAAACCCGCTTCCAACAACTGACTCCAGAGCACTTAAAACTTTGCTTCAAAAGAAATGACTCAGAGCACTTAAAGACCGCAAAACGAAATGACTCCACAGCAATTAAAAACACGCTTCCAACAAAATGAATCAGAACACTTAAAAACCAGCTACCAACTAAATGACTCAGATCACTTAAAAACCTGCTTCAAAGAAATGACTCCAGAGCATTTAAAACCCACTTCAAACGAAATGACCACAGAGCACTTAAAAACCCACTTCCAACGAAAGGATATCAGAGCACTTAAAAACCTGCTTCCAACAGACTGACTCAGATTACTTAAAACCTTGCTTCCAACGAAATGACTCCAGAGCACTTAAAAACACGCTTATAACAAAAGGACACCAGAACACTTAAAAACCGCTTCCAACAACTGACTCAGAGCACTTAAAACTTTGCTTCAAAAAAATGGCTCCAGAGCACTTAAAGACCCACTTAAAACAATATGACTCCACAGCAATTAAAACCCCAGCTGCGAAAGGACACAGAACACTTAAAAACCCGCTTCCAACAAAATGACAATAGAGCACTTAAAAACCCGCTTCCAACGAAAGGACACCAGAACACTTAAAAACCTGTTTCCAACAAAAATGAATCAGGGTACTTATAAACCTGCTTCTAACCAAACGACTCAGAGCCCTTAAAAACCCTACCAAGGAAATGACTCAGAGCACTTAAATACCGCTTACAAGGAAAGGACACCAGTACACATGAAAACCACCTTCAAAGAAATGACTCAGAGCACTTAAAAACCTGCTTCCAACAAAAGGATCCCAGAACACTTAAAAACCCGCTTCCAACAAAAATGACTCAGAGCACTTAAAACCTTGCTTCAAAAGAAATGCCTCTGGACACTTAAAAACCTGCTACAAACAAAAGGATACCAGAAGACTTCAAAACCGCTTCAAAAGAAAGGACACAGAACACTTAAAAACACGCTGCCAATAAAATGACCTCAGAGCACATAAAAAAACTGTTTCAATGAAATGAATCAGGAACTTACAAACCAGCTTGCAACCAAACGACTCAGAGCACTTAAAAACCCGCTTCAAAGAAATGACTCAGAGCACTTAAAACCTTGCTTCCAAAAAAATGACACCAGAGCACTTACAAATCTGCTTCAAGGAAATGACTCAGAGCACTTAAAAACCTGCTTCAATGAAAGGACACCAGAACATTTAAAAACCCGACTTCAACAGAACTGACTCAAGGGCTCTTAAAAACCCGCTTCAAACAAAGGATACAGAACACTTAAAAACCTGCTTCCAACGAAATGACTCAGAGCACTTAAAACCTTGCTTCAAAGAAATGCCACTGGAGCACTTAAAAACCTGCTACCAACAAAAGGATACCAGAAGACTTCAAAACAGCTTCAAAAAAGGACACAGAACACTTAAAAACAGGCTGCCAATAAAATGACCTCAGAGCACATAAAAAACTGTTTCAATGAAATGAATCAGGAAACTTACAAACCAGCTTCAACCAAACGATTCAGAGCACTTAAAAAGCCGCTTCAAAGAAATGACTCAGAGCACTTAAAAACTTACTTCCAACGAATGATAGCAGAACACTTAAAAACCCGCTTCCAACAGAACTGACTCAGAGCACTTAAAACTTTGCTTCAAAAGAAATGACTCAGAGCACTTAAAGACCGCTTAAAAAAAAAATGACTCACAGCAATTAAAAACACGCTTCCAACAAAATGAATCAGAACACTTAAAAACCAGCTACCAACTAAATGACTCAGATCACTTAAAAACCTGCTTCAAAGGAAATGACTCAGAGCATTTAAAAACCCACTTCAAACAAAATGACCACAGAGCACTTAAAAACCCGCTTCCAACGAAAGGATACCAGAACACTTAAAAACCGCTTCAATGAAATGACTCAGAGCACTTAAAACCTTGCTTCCAAAGAAATGTTTCCAGATCACTTAAAAACCTGCTTTCAATGAAAGGACATAAGATCATTTAAAAACCCGCTTCCAACGAAAGGATACCAGAACACTTAAAAACCACCTTCCAACAAAATGCCTCCAGAGCACTTAAAAACCTGCTTCAATGAAAGGACACAGAACACTTAAAAACCCGATTCCTAAAAATGACTCAAGAGCACTTAAAAACCGCACTTAAAAATACAAAAAGGATACAGAAGACTTAAAAAACCGCTTCAAAAGAAATGACTTCTGAGCACTTAAACACCGCTTTAAAGAAGTGATGCCACAGCAATTAAAAACACGCTTCCAACAAAAATGAACTCAGAGCACATAAAAACCCGTTTCAAAAAATGACTCAGAGCACTTAAAAACCCGCTTCCAACTAAGTGACTCAGAGAGCACTTTAAAACCAGCCGAAAGAAATGACTCAGAGCACTTAAAACCTTGCTTCAAAGAAATGACTCTGGAGCACTTAAAAACCTGCTTCAATGAAAGGAAGACCAGAACACTTAAAAACCGAACACTTAAAAAAAAATGACTCAGAGCACTTAAAACTTTGCTTCCAAAGAAATGGCTCCAGAGCACTTAAAGACCCAACTTAAAACGATGACTCCACAGCAATTAAAAACCGCTTCCAACGAAAGGACACAGAATACTTAAAACCCGCTTCCAAAGAAATGACTCAGCGCACTTAAACACCCGCTTTAAATGAAGTGATGCCACAGCAATTAAAAACACGCTTCAACAAATGATCTGAGAGCACATAAAAACCTGTTTCCAACGAAATGACTCAGAGCACTTAAAAACCCTGCAAACTAAATGACTCAGAGCACTTAAAAACCTGCTTCAAGGAAATGACTCAGAGCATTTAAAAACCCACTTCAAACGAAATGACCACAGAGCACTTAAAAACCCACTTCCAACGAAAGGATATCAGAGCACTTAAAAACCTGCTTCCAACAAACTGACTCAGATTACTTAAAACCTTGCTTCCAACGAAATGACTCAGAGCACTTAAAAACACGCTTATAACAAAAGGACACCAGAACACTTAAAACCCGCTTCAACAGACTGACTCAGAGCACTTAAAACTTTGCTTCCAAAGAAATGACTCCAGAGCACTTAAAGACCCACTTAAAACGATATGACTCCACAGCAATTAAAAACCCGCTTCCAACGAAAGGACACCAGAACACTTAAAAACCCGCTTCAAACAAAATGACAACAGAGCACTTAAAAACCCGCTTCCAACGAAAGGACACCAGAACACTTAAAAACCTGTTTCCAACAAAATGAATCAGGGTACTTATAAACCCTTCTTCTAACCAAACGACTCAGAGCCCTTAAAAACCCGCTACCAAGGAAATGACTCAGAGCACTTAAATACCCGCTTACAAGGAAAGGACACCAGTACACATGAAAACCACCTTCAAAGAAATGACTCAGAGCACTTAAAAACCTGCTTCCAACAAAAGGATCCCAGAACACTTAAAAACCCGCTTCCAACGAAATGACTCAGAGCACTTAAAACCTTGCTTCCAAAGAAATGCCTCTGGAGCACTTAAAAACCTACTACCAACAAAAGGATACCAGAAGACTTCAAAACCGCTTCAAAAGAAAGGACACCAGAACACTTAAAAACACGCTGCCAATAAAATGACCTCAGAGCACATAAAAAACTGTTTCAATGAAATGAATCAGGGAAATACAAAAAAACACCAGCTTCAAACAAAAACGACTCCAGAGCACTTAAAAACCGCTTCAAAAGAAATGACTCAGAGCACTTAAAAACTTACTTCAAAAAAAAAAATGATACCAGAACACTTAAAAACCTGCTTCAAAAAATGACTCAGAGAGCACTTAAAAACCTGCTTCAATGAAAGGACACCAGAACAATTAAAAACCGCTTCCAACAACTGACTCAAGGGCACTTAAAAACCCGCTTCCAACGAAAGGATACAAGAACACTTAAAAACCCGCTTCCAAAAACTGACTCAGAGCACTTAAAACTTTGCTTCAAAAGAAATGACTCAGAGCACTTAAAGACCCGCTTAAAACGAAATCACTCCACAGCAATTAAAAACACGCTTCCAACAAAAATGAATCAGAACACTTAAAAACCAACTACCAACTAAATGACTCAGATCACTTAAAAACCTGCTTCAAAGGAAATGACTCTCAGAGCATTTAAAAACCCACTTCAATGAAATGACCACAGAGCACTTAAAAACCCACTTCCAACGAAAGGATATCAGAGCACTTAAAAACCTGCTTCCAACAAACTGACTCAGAATACTTAAAACCTTGCTTCCAACGAAATGACTCAGAGCACTTAAAAACACGCTTATAACAAAAGGACACAGAACACTTAAAAACCCGCTTCCAACAACTGACTCAGAGCACTTAAAACTTTGCTTCAAATTAATGGCTCCAGAGCACTTAAAAACCCCACTTAAAACAATATGACTCCACAGCAATTAAAAACCCGCTTCCAACGAAAGGACACAGAACACTTAAAAACCGCTTCCAACAAAATGACAACAGAGCACTTAAAAACCCGCTTCAACGAAAGGACACAGAACACTTAAAAACCTGTTTCCAACGAAATGAATCAGGGTACTTATAAACCCGCTTCTAACCAAACGACGCCAGAGCCCTTAAAAACAAGCTTCAAGGAAATGACTCAGAGCACTTAAATACCCGCTTACAAGGAAAGGACACCAGTACACATGAAAACCACCTTCAAAAGAAATGACTCAGAGCACTTAAAAACCTGCTTCCAACAAAGGATCCCAGAACACTTAAAAACCCGCTTCCAACGAAATGACTCAGAGCACTTAAAACCTTGCTTCCAAAGAAATGCCTCTGGAGCACTTAAAACCTGCTACCAACAAAAAAGGATACCAGAAGACTTAAAAACCGCTTCAAAAAAATGACTTCAGAGCACTTAAACACCCGCTTTAAATGAAGTGATGCCACAGCAATTAAAAACACGCTTCCAAAACGAAATGAACTCAGAGCACATAAAAAAAACGTTTCCAACAAAATGACTCCAGAGCACTTAAAAACCCGCTTCCAACTAAGTGACTCAGAGCACTTTAAAACCAGCCGAAGAAATGACTCAGAGCACTTAAAACCTTGCTTCCAAAGAAATGACTCTGGAGCACTTAAAAACCTGCTACCAACAAAAGGATACCAGAAGACTTAAAAACCAGTTTCAAAAGAAAGGACACAGAATACTTAAAAACACGCTGCCAAAAAAATGACCTCAGAGCACATAAAAAAACGCTTTCAAACGAAATGAATCAGGTTACTTTCAAACCCGCTTCAACCAAACGACTCAGAGCACTTAAAAAGCCGATTCAAAAGAAATGATTCAGAGCACTTAAAAACTTACTTCCAACAAAAGGATACCAGAACACTTAAAAACCCGATTCAAACAAAATGACTCAGAGCTCTTAAAAACCCGCTTCCAACAAAAGGATACCAGAATACTTAAAAACCCACTTCCAACAAAATGACCTCAAAGCACATAAACCCCGTTTCCAACAAAATGACTCAGAGCACTTAAAAACCTGCTTCTAACTAAAGGACACCAGAACACTTCAAAACCTGTTTCCAACGAAATGACCTCAGAGCACATAACAACCAGCTTCCAGCGAAATTACTCAGAGAGCAAAAACCCACTTCAAAGAAATGACTCAGAGCACTTAAAACTTTGCTTCCAAAGAAATGGCTCCAGAGCACTTAAAGACCCACTTAAAACGATATGACTCCACAGCAATTAAAAACCCGCTTCCAACGAAAGGACACAGAACACTTAAAAACCGCTTCAAAAAATGACTCAGAGCACTTAAAACCTTGCTTACAAAAAAATGACTCAGAGCACTTAAAAACCTGCTTCAAAGGAAATGACTCAGAGCACTTAAAAACCGCTTCAATGAAAGGACACAGAACATTTAAAAACCGCTTTCAACGAAATGACTCAAGAGCACTTAAAAACCCGCTTCCAACTAAAGGATACAGAACACTTAAAAACCCGCTTCCAACCAAATGACTCAGAGCACTTAAAAACCTGCTTCCAACGAAAGGACACCAGAACACTTAAAAACCTGCTTCCAACAAAATGATTCAAGAGCACTTAAAAACCCGCTTCCAACAAAAGGATACAGAGAACACTTAAAAACCCGCTTCCAACAAAATGACTCAGCGCACTTAAACACCGCTTTAAATGAAGTGATGCCACAGCAATTAAAAACACGCTTCCAACGAAATGATCTGAGAGCACATAAAAACCTGTTTCCAACGAAATGACTCAGAGCACTTAAAAACCCGCTGCAAACTAAATGACTCCAGAGCACTTAAAAACCTGCTTCAAAATGACTCCTGAGCATTTAAAAACCCACTTCAACAAAATGACCACAGAGCACTTAAAACCCACTTCCAACGAAAGGATATCAGAGCACTTAAAAACCTGCTTCCAACAGAACTGACTCAGATTACTTAAAACCTTGCTTCCAACGAAATGACTCAGAGCACTTAAAAACACGCTTATAACAAAAGGACACCAGAACACTTAAAACCCGCTTCCAAAAACTGACTCAGAGCACTTAAAACTTTGCTTCCAAAGAAATGACTCAGAGCACTTAAAACCCCATTTAAAACGATGTGACTCCACAGCAATTAAAAACCCGCTTCCAACGAAAGGACACCAGAACACTTAAAAACCTGCTTCAAACAAAAAATGACAACAGAGCACTTAAAAACCGCTTCCAACGAAAGGACACAGAACACTTAAAAACCTGTTTCCAACGAAATGAATCAGGGTACTTATAAACCCGCTTCTAACCAAAACGACTCAGAGCCCTTAAAAACCCGCTTCAAGGAAATGACTCAGAGCACTTAAATACCCGCTTACAAGGAAAGGACACCAGTACACATGAAAACCACCTTCAAAGAAATGACTCAGAGCACTTAAAAACCTGCTTCAACAAAAGGATCCCAGAACACTTAAAAACCCGCTTCCAAAAAATGACTCAGAGCACTTAAAACCTTGCTTCAAAAGAAATGCCTCTGGAGCACTTAAAAACCTGCTACCAACAAAAGGATACCAGAAGACTTCAAAACCGCTTCAAAAAAGGACACAGAACACTTAAAAACACGCTGCCAATAAAATGACCTCAGAGCACATAAAAAACTGTTTCAATGAAATGAATCAGGAACTTACAAACCAGCTTCAAACCAAATGACTCAGAGCACTTAAAAAGCCGCTTCAAAAAATGACTCAGAGCACTTAAAAACTTACTTCCAAAGAAAGGATAGCAGAACACTTAAAAACCTGCTTCAAAAGAAATGACTCAGAGCACTTAAAACCTTGCTTCCAAAAGAAATGACACCAGAGCACTTACAAATCTGCTTCAAAAGAAATGACTCAGAGCACTTAAAAACCTGCTTCAAATGAAAGGACACCAGAACAATTAAAAACCCAGAACAATTAAAAACCAAACTGACTCAAGGGCACTTAAAAACCCGCTTCCAACAAAAGGATACAAGAACACTTAAAAACCCACTTCCAACAAACTGACTCAGAGCACTTAAAACTTTGCTTCAAAAGAAATGACTCAGAGCACTTAAAGACCAGCAAAAACGAAATGACTCCACAGCAATTAAAAACACGCTTCCAACAAAATGAATCAGAACACTTAAAAACCAGCTACCAACTAAATGACTCAGATCACTTAAAAACCCTGCTTCAAAGGAAATGACTCAGAGCATTTAAAAACCCACTTCAACGAAATGACCACAGAGCACTTAAAAACCCACTTCCAACGAAAGGATATCAGAGCACTTAAAAACCTGCTTCCAACAACTGACTCAGATTACTTAAAACCTTGCTTCCAAAGAAATGACTCCAGAGCACTTAAAAACACGCTTATAACAAAAGGACACCAGAACACTTAAAAACCCGCTTCCAACAAACTGACTCAGAGCACTTAAAACTTTGCTTCCAAAGAAATGGCTCCAGAGCACTTAAAAACCCACTTAAAAACGATATGACTCCACAGCACTTAAAAACCGCTTCCAACGAAAGGACACAGAACACTTAAAAACCTGTTTCCAACGAAATGAATCAGGGTACTTATAAACCCGCTTCTAACCAAACGACTCAGAGCCCTTAAAAACCAGAGCCCTTAAAAAACCGCTGACTCAGAGCACTTAAATACCCGCTTACAAGGAAAGGACACCAGTACACATGAAAACCACCTTCAAAAGAAATGACTCAGAGCACTTAAAAACCTGCTTCCAACAAAAGGATCCCAGAACACTTAAAAACCCGCTTCCAACGAATGACTCAGAGCACTTAAAACCTTGCTTCCAAAGAAATGCCTCTGGAGCACTTAAAAACCTACTACCAACAAAAGGATACCAGAAGACTTCAAAACCGCTTCAAAAGAAAGGACACAGAACACTTAAAAACACGCTGCCAATAAAATGACCTCAGAAAACATAAAAAATCCAGTTTCAATGAAATGAATCAGGGAACTTAAAACCAGCTTCAAACCAAAAACGACTCAGAGCACTTAAAAACCCGCTTCCAAAGAAATGACTCAGAGCACTTAAAACCTTGCTTCAAAAAGAAATGACACAGAGCACTTACAAATCTGCTTCAAAAAATGACTCAGAGCACTTAAAAACCTGCTTCAATGAAAGGACACAGAACATTTAAAAACCGCTTCCAACAAACTGACTCAAGGGCTCTTAAAAACCGCTTCCAACAAAAAAATACCAGAACACTTAAAAACCCGCTTCCAACAGACTGACTCAGAGCACTTAAAACTTTGCTTCAAAAGAAATGACTCAGAGCACTTAAAGACCCGCAAAAAAACAGCGAAATGACTTCACAGCAATTAAAAACACGCTTCCAACAAAATGAATCAGAACACTTAAAAACCAGCTACCAACTAAATGACTCCAGATCACTTAAAACCTGCTTCAAAGGAAATGACTCAGAGCATTTAAAAACCCACTTCAAACGAAATGACCACAGAGCACTTAAAAACCCGCTTCCAACGAAAGGATACCAGAACACTTAAAAACCCACTTCAAATGAAATGACTCAGAGCACTTAAAACCTTGCTTCCAAAGAAATGTTTCCAGAGCACTTAAAAACCTGCTTCAAATGAAAGGACATAAGATCATTTAAAAACCGCTTCCAACGAAAGGATACAGAACACTTAAAAACCCCCTTCCAACAAAATGCCTCAGAGAGCACTTAAAAACCTGCTTCAAATGAAAGGACACAGAACACTTAAAAACCGATTCCTAAGAAATGACTCAAGAGCACTTAAAAACCTGCTTCCAACAAAAGGATACCAGAAGACTTAAAAACCGCTTCCAAAGAAATGACTTCAGAGCACTTAAACACCCGCTTTAAACGAATGATGCCACAGCAATTAAAAACACGCTTCCAAGGAAATGACTCAGAGCACATAAAAACCCGTTTCAAAAAAATGACTCAGAGCACTTAAAAACCCGCTTCCAACTAAAGGACTCCAGAACACTTAAAACCAGCTTCAAAGAAATGACTCAGAGCACTTAAAACCTTGCTTCAAAAGAAATGACTCTGGAGCACATAAAAACCTGCTACCAACAAAAGGATACCAGAAGACTTAAAAACCAGCTTCAAAAGAAAGGACACAGAATACTTAAAAACACGCTGCCAAAAAAATGACCTCAGAGCACATAAAAACCGCTTTCAAATGAAATGAATCCAGGTTAACTTACCCGCTTCCAACCAAATGACTCAGAGCACTTAAAAACCCAAAGAAATGATTCAGAGCACTTAAAACCAACTTCAACAAAATGACTCCAGAACACTTAAAAACCCGATTCAACAAAATGACTCAGAGCTCTTAAAAACCCGCTTCAACAAAAGATGACTCAGAATACTTAAAAACCCACTTCCAACAAATGACCTCAAAGCACATAAAAACCGTTTCCAACAAAATGACTCAGAGCACTTAAAAACCTGCTTCTAACTAAAGGACACAGAACACTTCAAAACCTGTTTCCAACGAAATGACCTCAGAGCACATAAAAACCAGCTTCCAACAAAAATTACTCAGAGCACTTAAAAACCAGCTTCCAAAGAAATGACTCAGAGCACTTAAAACTTTGCTTCAAAGAAATGACTCCAGAGCACTTAAAACCCACTTAAAAGCGAAATGACTCCACAGCAATTAAAAACCCGCTTCCAAAAAAGGACACAGAACACTTAAAAACCAGCTTCAAAGAAATGACTCAGAGCACTTAAAACCTGCTTACAAAGAAATGACTCCAGAGCACTTAAAACCTGCTTCAAAGAAATGACTCCAGAGCACTTAAAACCCCTTCAAATGAAAGGACACCAGAACATTTAAAAACCGGCTTTCAAAGAAATGACTCAAGAGCACTTAAAAACCCGCTTCAACTAAAGGATACAGAACACAAAAAACCCGAACAAATGACTCAGAGCAAAAACCTGCTTCCAACCAAATGACTCAGAGCACTTAAAAACCTGCTTCCAACAAAATGACTTCAAGAGCACTTAAAAAACCGCTTCCAACAAAAGGATACCAGAACACTTAAAAACCCGCTTCAAAGAAATGACTCAGAGCACTTAAAAACCTTGTTTCCAAAAACCTGCTTCAAATGAATGACTCAGAGCACTTAAAAACCTGCTTCAAACAAATGACTCAGAGAGCACTTAAAAACCTGCTTCCAATGAAAGGACACCAGAACACTTAAAAACCTGCTTCAAACGAAATGACTCAAGAGCACTTTAAAACCCGCTTCCAACTAAATGACACTTACAAGAACACTTAAAAACCCGCTTCCAACAAACTGACTCAGAGCACTTAAAACCTTGCTTCAAAAAAAATGACTCAGAGCACTTAAAAACCCGCTTCAACAAATGACTCCAGAGCACTTAAAAACCACTTTTTCAACAAAATGACTCCAGAACACTTAAAAACCAGCTACCAACTAAAATGACTCAGAGCACTTAAAAACCTGCTTCAAAAGAAATGACTCAGAGCATTTAAAAACCCGCTTCCAACAAAATGACTCACAGAGCACTTAAAAACCCACTTCCAATGAAAATGACTCAGAGCACTTAAAAACCTGCTTCAAACGAAATGACTCCAGAACACTTAAAAACCTTGCTTCCAACAAAATGACTCAGAGCACTTAAAAACACGCTTAACAAACAAAGGACACCAGAACACTTAAAAACCACTTCCAACAAAATGACTCAGAGCACTTAAAAACCTGCTTCAAAGAAATGACTCCAGAGCACTTAAAACCCACTTAAAACAAATGACTCCAGAGCAATTAAAAACCCGCTTCCAACAAAAGGACACCAGAACACTTAAAAACCACTTCTAAAAAATGACTCCAGAGCAATGAAACCAAAAAGAGCACTTAAAAAACCTTCCAACAAAATGACACCAGAACACTTAAAAACCTGTTTCCAACAAAAATGACTCAGAGTACTTAAAACCCGCTTCCAACCAAACGACTCAGAGCACTTAAAACCCGCTTCCAAAGAAATGACTCAGAGCACTTAAAAACCCTGCTTCCAAGGAAAGGACACCAGAACACATAAAAACCACCTTCAAAGAAATGACTCAGAGCACTTAAAAACCTGCTTCCAAAAAAAGGACTCCCAGAACACTTAAAAACCGCTTCCAAAAAATGACTCAGAGCACTTAAAAACCTTGCTTCAAAGAAATGACTCTGAACACTTAAAACCTGCCTGCTGACTCAACAAAAAAATATCAACAGAAGGACTTAAAAAAAACCGCTTCCAAAGAAATGACTCAGAGCACTTAAAAACCCGCTTCAAAAAAAATGATGCCAGAGCAATTAAAAACCCGCTTCCAAAAATGACTCAGAGCACATAAAAACCGTTTCCAACGAAATGACTCAGAGCACTTAAAAACCAGAGCAGCTTCCAACTAAATGACTCCAGAGCACTTAAAAACCTGCTTCAAAGAAATGACTCCAGAGCACTTAAAAACCTGCTTCAAAAGAAATGACTCAGAGCACTTAAAAACCTGCTTCCAACAAAAGGATACCAGAAGACTTAAAAACCAGCTTCCAAAGAAATGACTCAGAATACTTAAAAACCGCGCTTCCAAAAAAATGACTCAGAGCACATAAAAACCGCTTAAAACAAATGACTCCAGAGCACTTAAAAACCCGCTTCAACCAAATGACTCAGAGCACTTAAAAACCCGCTTCAAAGAAATGACTCAGAGCACTTAAAAACCCGCTTCCAACAAAAGGATACCAGAACACTTAAAACCCGATTCAAAAAAATGACTCCAGAGCTCTTAAAAAAACCGCTTTCCAACAAAATGACCACAGAACACTTAAAAACCCACTTCAACGAAATGACCTCAGAGCACATAAAAACCCGCTTCCAACAAAATGACTCAGAGCACTTAAAAACCTGCTTCAAACAAATGACTCAGAGCACTTAAAAACCACTTCAAACAAATGACTCAGAACACTTAAAAACCTGTTTCCAACAAAATGACTCAGAACACTTAAAACCCGCTTCCAACAAATGACTCAGAGCACTTAAAACCTTGCTTCCAAAAAATGACTCAGAGCACTTAAAACCCGCTACCAAAGAAATGACTCCAGAGCACTTAAAACCCACTTTCCAAAGAAATGACTCCAGAACACTTAAAAACCCGCTTAAAACAAAATGACTCAGAGCACATTAAAACCCGTTTCCAAAGAAAATGACACCAGAACACTTAAAAACCAGCTTCCAAAGAAATGACTCAGAGCACTTAAAAACCTTTCAAAGAAATGACTCAGAGCACTTAAAAACCTGCTTCCAACAAAATGACTCAGAGAACACTTAAAAACCCGCTTCAAATGAAATGACTCCAGAACACTTAAAAACCTGCTTCCAAAGAAAATGACTCAGAGCACTTAAAAACCTGCTTCCAACAAAAATGACTCAGAACACTTAAAAACCTGCTTCCAAAGAAATGACTCAGAGCACTTAAAAACCGCTTCCAACAAAAATGACTCAGAACACTTAAAAACCCGCTTCAAAAAAATGACTCAGAACACTTAAAACCCACTTTAAATGAAATGACTCCAGAACACTTAAAAACCGCTTCCAAAAAAATGACTCCAGAGCACAAAAAACCCGCTTCCAAACGAAATGACTCCAGAGCAACTTAAAAACCTGCTTCCAACAAAATGACTCCAGAGCACTTAAAAACCAGCTTCCAACTAAATGACTCAGAGCACTTAAAAACCTGCTTCAAGGAAATGACTCCAGAGCATTTAAAAACCCACTTCAACAAAATGACCACAGAGCACTTAAAAACCCACTTCCAACGAAATGATACTCAGAGCACTTAAAAACCTGCTTCCAAAAAAATGACTCAGATTACTTAAAAACCTGCTTCCAAAAAAATGACTCAGAGCACTTAAAAACCCGCTTATAACAAAAGGACACCAGAACACTTAAAAACCCGCTTCAAAGAACTGACTCAGAGCACTTAAAACCCTGCTTCAAAGAAATGACTCCAGAGCACTTAAAAACCCGCTTCCAACAAAATGACTCCAGAGCACTTAAAAACCCGCTTCCAACAAAGGACACCAGAACACTTAAAAACCTGTTTCCAACAAAATGACTCAGAGGTACTTAAAAACCCGCTTCTAACAAAATGACTCAGAGCACTTAAAAACCCGCTTCAAAAGAAATGACTCAGAGCACTTAAAACCCGCTTCAAACTCAGAAAGGACACCAGTACACATTAAAACCACCTTCAAAGAAATGACTCAGAGCACTTAAAAACCTGCTTCCAACAAAAGGATCCCAGAACACTTAAAAACCCGCTTCCAACAAAATGACTCAGAGCACTTAAAACCTTGCTTCAAAAGAAATGCCTCTGGAGCACTTAAAAACCTACTACCAACAAAAGGACTCCAGAAGACTTAAAAACCGCTTCAAAAGAAAGGACACAGAACACTTAAAAACCACGCTGCCAATAAAATGACCTCAGAGCACATAAAAAACCTGTTTCAATGAAATGAATCAGAGCACTTAAAAACCAGCTTCAACAAATGACTCAGAGCACTTAAAAACCCGCTTCAAAGAAATGACTCAGAGCACTTAAAAACCGCTTCCAAAGAAATGACACCAGAACACTTAAAAACCTGCTTCCAAAGAAATGACTCAGAGCACTTAAAAACCTGCTTCAATGAAATGACTCCAGAACACTTAAAACCCTGCTTCCAACTCAAATGACTCAAGAGCACTTAAAACCGCTTTCAACAAAAAATGACTCAGAACACTTAAAAACCCGCTTCCAACAAAATGACTCCAGAACACTTAAAAACCCGCTTCAAAAAAATGACTCCAGAGCACTTAAAAACCCGCTTCCAAAGAAATGACTCCAGAGCACATTAAAAACCTTTTCCAACAAAAGGATAAAGAACACTTAAAAACCATTAAACTAAATGACTCAGAGCACTTAAAAACCTGCTTCAAAGGAAATGACTCAGAGCACTTAAAACCCCTTCAAACAAAATGACTCACAGATCACTTAAAAACCCTTCCAACAAAATGACTCCAGAACACTTAAAAACCCCTTCCAAAAAATGGACTCCAGAGCACTTAAAAACCTGCTTCAAATGAAATGACACCAGAACACTTAAAACCCGCTTCAAAAGAAATGACTCAAGAGCACTTAAAAACCCGCTTCCAACAAAAGGATACAGAAGACTTAAAAACCGCTTCCAAAGAAATGACTTCAGAGCACTTAAACACCCGCTTAAATGAAATGTGATGCCACAGCAATTAAAAACACGCTTTCCAACAAAATGAACTCAGAGCACATAAAAACCCGTTTCCAACGAAATGACTCAGAGCACTTAAAAACCCGCTTCCAACTAAGTGACTCCAGAGCACTTTAAAACCCGCTTCCAAAAAAATGACTCCAGAGCACTTAAAACCTTGCTTCCAAAGAAATGACTCTGGAGCACTTAAAAACCTGCTACCAACAAAAGGATACCAGAAGACTTAAAACCAGCTTCAAAGAAAGGACACCAGAATACTTAAAAACACGCTGCCCAAAAATGACCTCAGAGCACATAAAAACGCTTTCAAACGAAATGAATCCAGGTTACTTTCAAACCCGCTTCCAACCAAACGACTCAGAGCACTTAAAAAGCCGATTCAAAGAAATGATTCCAGAGCACTTAAAAACTTACTTCCAACAAAAGGATACCAGAACACTTAAAAACCCGATTCAACAAAATGACTCCAGAGCTCTTAAAAACCCGCTTCCAACAAAAGGATACCAGAATACTTAAAAACCCACTTCCAACGAAATGACCTCAAAGCACATAAACCCGTTTCCAACAAAATGACTCAGAGCACTTAAAAACCTGCTTCTAACTAAAGGACACCAGAACACTTCAAAACCTGTTTCAAACGAAATGACCTCAGAGCACATAACAACCAGCTTCCAGCGAAATTACTCCAGAGCACTTAAAAACCGCTTCAAAGAAATGACTCAGAGCACTTAAAACTTTGCTTCCAAAGAAATGGCTCCAGAGCACTTAAAGACCCACTTAAAACGATGTGACTCCACAGCAATTAAAAACCCGCTTCAAACGAAAGGACACCAGAACACTTAAAAACCCGCTTCAAAGAAATGACTCAGAGCACTTAAAACCTTGCTTACAAAGAAATGACTCCAGAGCACTTAAAAACCTGCTTCAAAGAAATGACTCAGAGCACTTAAAAACCCGCTTCCAATGAAAGGACACCAGAACATTTAAAAACCCGCTTTCAAAAAATGACTCAAGAGCACTTAAAAACCCGCTTCCAACTAAAGGATACAGAACACTTAAAACCCGCTTCCAACCAAATGACTCCAGAGCACTTAAAACCTGCTTCCAACGAAAGGACACCAGAACACTTAAAACCTGCTTCCAACAAAATGATTCAAGAGCACTTAAAAACCCGCTTCCAACAAAAGGATACCAGAACACTTAAAAACCGCTTCCAAAGAAATGACTCCAGCGCACTTAAACACCCGCTTTAAATGAAGTGATGCCACAGCAATTAAAAACACGCTTCCAACGAAATGATCTGAGAGCACATAAAAACCTGTTTCCAACGAAATGACTCCAGAGCACTTAAAAACCCGCTGCAAACTAAATGACTCCAGAGCACTTAAAAACCTGCTTCCAAGGAAATGACTCCAGAGCATTTAAAAACCCTTCCAACGAAATGACCACAGAGCACTTAAAACCCACTTCAACGAAAGGATATCAGAACACTTAAAAACCTGCTTCCAAAGAAATGACTCCAGATTACTTAAAACCTTGCTTCCAAAGAAATGACTCCAGAGCACTTAAAAACACGCTTATAACAAAAGGACACGCAGAACACTTAAAAACCCGCTTCAAAAAAAGGACTCAGAGCACTTAAAAACACGCTTCCAAAAAATGACTCAGAGCACTTAAAAACCCACTTAAAACGAAATGACTCCAGAGCACTTAAAACCCCTTCCAACAAAAGGACACCAGAACACTTAAAAACCTGCTTCCAACAAAAATGACAACAGAGCACTTAAAAACCCGCTTCAAACGAAAGGACACACACTTAAAAACCTGTTTCCAAATGAAATGACTCCAGAGCACTTAAAAACCCGCTTCAAACCAAATGACTCCAGAGCACTTAAAACCCGCTTCAAAGAAATGACTCCAGAGCACTTAAAAACCGCTTACAAGGAAAGGACACCAGAACACATAAAAACCACCTTCCAAAGAAATGACTCCAGAGCACTTAAAAACCTGCTTCCAACAAAAGGATCCCAGAACACTTAAAAACCAGCTTCCAACGAAATGACTCCAGAGCACTTAAAACCTTGCTTCCAAAGAAATGCCTCTGGAGCACTTAAAAACCTGCTACCAACAAAAGGATACCAGAAGACTTAAAAAACCCGCTTCAAAAGAAAGGACACCAGAACACTTAAAAACACGCTGCCAAAAAATGACCTCAGAGCACATAAAAAACTGTTTCAATGAAATGAATCCAGGAACTTACAAAACAGCTTCCAACCAAAATGACTCCAGAGCACTTAAAAACCGCTTCCAAAGAAATGACTCCAGAACACTTAAAAACCGCTTCCAAAAAATGGATGACTCCAGAGCACTTAAAAACCCTCTTAAAAAGAAATGACTCAGAGCACTTAAAAACCTGCTTCCAAAGAAATGACTCCAGAGCACTTAAAAACCTGCTTCCAACAAAAATGACTCAGAATACTTAAAAACCGCTTCCAACAAAATGACCTCAGAACACATAAAAACCCGCTTCCAAAGAAATGACTCAGAGCACTTAAAAACCTGTTTCCAAAGAAATGACTCAGAGCACTTAAAAACCCACTTCCAACGAAATGACTCCAGAGCACTTAAAAACCCATTTCCAACTAAATGACTCCAGAACACTTAAAAACCCAGCTCCAATGAAATGACTCCAGAGCACTTAAAAACCGCTTCAAACGAAATGACACCAGAGCACTTAAAAACCTGTTTCCAACAAAATGACTCAGAGCACTTAAAAACCCGCTTCCAACGAAATGACTCCAGAGCACTTAAAAACCCGCTTCCAAAGAAATGACTCAGAGCACTTAAAAACCCACTTCCAACAACAAATGACACCCAGCACACTTAAAAACCCACTTCCAACGAAAATGACACCAGAACACTTAAAAACCCGCTTCCAACAAAATGACTCAGAGCACTTAAAAACCCGCTTCCAAAGAAAATGACTCCAGAGCACCTAAAACCCCATTCCAAAGAAATGACTCCAGAGCACTTAAAAAACTGCTTCCAACGAAATGACTCAGACACTTAAAACCCTGTTTCCAACAAAATGACTCCAGAGCACTTAAAAACCCGCTTAAAAAGGACTCAGAACAAAAAACAAAAATGACACCAGAGACACTTAAAAACCCGCTTCCAAAGAAATGACTCCAGAACACTTAAAAACCTGGTTCAAAAAATGACACCAGAGCACTTAAAAACCTGCTTCCAACAAAAGGACACCAGAACACTTAAAAACCAGCTTCCAACAAAATGACTCCAGAGCACTTAAAACCCTGCTTCCAAAGAAATGACACCAGAACACTTAAAAACCCGCTTCCAAAGAAATGACTCCAGAACACTTAAAACCCGCTTCCAAACAAAAAAATGATACCAGAAAATGACTTAAAAAAACCTGGTTCCAAAAAAATGACTCCAGAGCACTTAAAAACCTGCTTCCAACAAAAGGACACCAGAACACTTAAAAACCCGCTTCCAACTAAATGACTCAGAGCACTTAAAAACCCGCTTCCAAAGAAATGACTCAGAGCACTTAAAAACCCGCTTCCAATGAAATGACTCAAGAGCACTTAAAAACCTGCTTCCAATGAAATGACTCCAGAACACTTAAAACCTGCTTCAAAAGAAATGACTCCAGAGCACTTAAAAACCCGCTTCCAAAGAAATGACTCCAGAGCAATTAAAAACCTTCTTCCAAAGAAATGACCTCAGAGCACATAAAAACCCGTTAAAACCCGCTTCAAACGAAATGACTCCAGAGCACTTAAAAACCAGCTTCAACTAAAATGACTCCAGAACACTTAAAAAACCCGCTTCAAAAGAAATGACTCCAGAGCACTTAAAACCCTGCTTCCAACGAAATGGATCCAGAACACTTAAAAACCCGCTTCCAACGAAATGACTCCAGAGCACTTAAAACCCGCTTCCAACAAAATGACTACAGAGCACATTAAAAACCCGCTTCCAACGAAAATGACTCTAGAGAGCACTTAAAAACCTGCTTCCAACAAAAATGACACCAGAACACTTAAAAACCAGCTTCCAACAAAATGACTCCAGAGCACTTAAAAACCCGCTTCAAAAAATGACTCCAGAGCACTTAAAAAACCTGCTTCCAACGAAATGACTCCAGAGCACTTAAAAACCCGCTTCCAACAAAATGATACCAGAACACTTAAAAACCCGCACTTAAAAACCAAAGAAAATGACTCCAGAGCACTTAAAACCTTGCTTCCAAAGAAAATGACTCCAGAGCACTTAAAAACCTGCTTCCAACAAAATGATACCAGAAGACTTAAAAACCTGCTTCCAAAGAAATGACTCCAGAGCACTTAAAAACCTGCTGCAAAACTAAATGACTCCAGAGCACTTAAAAACCCGCTTCCAAAGAAATGACACCAGAGCACTTAAAAACCCGCTTCCAAAAAAATGACCTCAGAGCACATAAAAAACTGCTTTCCAACGAAATGAATCCAGAGCACTTAAAAACCAGCTTCCAACAAAATGACTCCAGAGCACTTAAAAAACCCGCTTCAAAGAAATGACTCCAGAGCACTTAAAAACCCGCTTCCAACGAAAGGACTCCAGAATACTTAAAAACCCACTTCCAACGAAAAGACCTCAAAGCACATAAAAACCATTTCCAACAAAATGACTCCAGAGCACTTAAAAACCTGCTTCTAACTAAAGGACACCAGAACACTTAAAACCTGTTTCCAAAGAAATGACCTCAGAGCACTTAAAAACCAGCTTCCAACAAAATGACTCCAGAGCACTTAAAAACCCGCTTCAAAAGAAATGACTCCAGAGCACTTAAAACTTTGCTTCCAAAGAAATGACTCCAGAGCACTTAAAGACCCACTTAAAATGAAATGACACCACAGCACTTAAAAACCACTTTCCAAAGAAATGACTCCAGAACACTTAAAAAACCCGCTTCCAACAAATGACTCCAGAGCACTTAAAACCTTGCTTCCAAAAGAAATGACTCCAGAGCACTTAAAAACCTGCTTCCAACAAAATGACTCCAGAGCACTTAAAAACCTACTTCCAACAAAATGACTACCAGAAGCACTTAAAAACCCGCTACCAATGAAAAAATGACACCAGAACACTTAAAAACCCGCTTCCAACGAAATGACTCCAGAGCACTTAAAAACCTGCTTCCAAAGAAATGACTCCAGAGCACTTACAAAAACCTGCTTCCAAACGAAATGACTCCAGAGCACTTAAAAACCCGCTTCCAAAGAAATGACACCAGAACATTTAAAAACCCGCTTCAAAAAAGGATACCAGAACACTTAAAAACCCTTCCAACAAAATGACTCCAGAGCACTTAAAAACCTGCTTCCAACAAAATGACACCAGAACACTTAAAAACCTGCTTCCAACGAAATGACCTCAGAGCACATAAAAACCTGCTTCCAAAGAAATGACTCCAGAGCACTTAAAAACCTGCTTTCAACGAAATGACTCCAGAGCACTTAAAAACCCAGCTTCCAAAAAAATGAATCTAGAACACTTAAAAACCAGCAACCAACGAAATGACTCCAGAGCACTTAAAAACCTGTTTCAAAAGAAATGACTCCAGAGCACTTAAAAACCCACTTCCAAAAAAAATGACTCCAGAAGCACTTAAAAACCCGCTTCCAAAGAAAATGACACCAGAACACTTAAAAACCCGCTTCCAAAAAATGACTCAGAGCACTTAAAAACCCGCACTTAAAAAAACCTGAAATGACTCCAGAGCACTTAAAAAACCGCTTCCAATGAAATGACTCAGAGCACTTAAAAACCCGCTTCCAACGAAATGACTCCAGAGCACTTAAAAACCCGCTTCCAACTAAAGGACTCCAGAGCACTTAAAACCCGCTTCCAACAAAAGGACTCCAGAACACTTAAAACCCCTTTCAAAAAAAATGACTCCAGAGCACTTAAAAACCTGCTTCCAACAAAAGGACACCAGAACACTTAAAAACCCTTTTCCAAACAAAATGACTCCAGAGCACTTAAAAACCTGCTTCCAAAGAAATGACTCCAGAACACTTAAAAACCCGCTTAAAATGAAATGACTCAAGAGCACTTAAAAAAAAACGCTTCCAACAAAAGGACACCAGAACACTTAAAAACCCGCTTCCAACAAAAATGACTCAGAGCACTTAAAAACCCGCTTTAAACGAAAGACACCAGAACACTTAAAAACCGCTTTCCAACGAAATGACCTCAGATCACTTAAAAACCCATTTCCAACAAAATGACTCCAGAGCACTTAAAAACCCGCTTCAAACTAAATGACTCCAGAGCACTTAAAAACCTGCTTCAAAGGAAATGACTCCAGAGCACTGAAAAACCCCCTTCCAAAGAAATGACTCCAGAGCACTTAAAAACCCACTTCCAACAAAAGGATCCCAGAACACTTAAAAACCAGCTTCCAACGAAATGACTCAGAGCACTTAAAACCTTGCTTCCAAAGAAATGCCTCTGGAGCACTTAAAAACCTGCTACCAACAAAAGGATTCCAGAAGACTTAAAACCCGCTTCCAAAGAAATGACACCAGAACACTTAAAAACACGCTGCCAAAAAAATGACCTCAGAGCACATAAAAAAAAACCGTTTCCAATGAAATGAATCCAGGAACTTAAAACCATCTTCCAACAAAACGACTCAAGAGCACTTAAAAACCCGCTTCCAAAGAAATGACTCAGAGCACTTAAAAACCCGCTTCCAACGAAAGGATAGCAGAACACTTAAAAACCCGCTTCCAAAGAAATGACTCCAGAGCACTTAAAACCTTGCTTCCAAAGAAATGACACCAGAGCACTTAAAATCTGCTTCCAAGGAAATGACTCCAGAGCACTTAAAAACCTGCTTCCAATGAAAGGACACCAGAACAATTAAAAACCCGCTTCCAACGAACTGACTCAAGGGCACTTAAAACCCGCTTCAAACGAAAGGATACAAGAACACTTAAAAACCCGCTTCCAACAAACTGACTCCAGAGCACTTAAAACTTTGCTTCAAAAGAAATGACTCCAGAGCACTTAAAGACCCGCTTAAAACGAAATGACTCCACAGCAATTAAAAACACGCTTCCAACAAAATGAATCCAGAACACTTAAAAACCAGCTACCAACTAAATGACTCCAGATCACTTAAAAACCTGCTTCCAAGGAAATGACTCCAGAGCATTTAAAAACCCACTTCCAACGAAATGACCACAGAGCACTTAAAAACCCACTTCCAACGAAAGGATATCAGAGCACTTAAAAACCTGCTTCCAAATCGAACTGACTCAGATTACTTAAAACCTTGCTTCCAACGAAATGACTCCAGAGCACTTAAAAACAAGCTTATAACAAAAGGACACCAGAACACTTAAAAACCCGCTTCCAAAACGAAATGACTCCAGAGCACTTAAAACTTTGCTTCCAAAGAAATGGCTCCAGAGCACTTAAAGACCCACTTAAAACGATATGACTCCACAGCACTTAAAAACCCGCTTCCAACAAAAGAAAGGACACCAGAACACTTAAAAACCTGTTTTAAAACAAAATGAAAGGACACCAGAACACTTAAAAACCCGCTTCTAACCAAAATGACTCCAGAGCCCTTAAAAACCCGCTTCCAACCAAATGACTCCAGAGCACTTAAAAACCCGCTTCCAACAAATGAAAGGACAAAAACCCGTACACATGAAAACCACCTTCCAAAGAAATGACTCAGAGCACTTAAAAACCTGCTTCCAACAAAAGGATCCCAGAACACTTAAAAACCCGCTTCCAACAAAATGACTCCAGAGCACTTAAAACCTTGCTTCCAAAGAAATGCCTCTGGAGCACTTAAAAACCTGCTACCAACAAAAGGATACCAGAAGACTTCAAAACCGCTTCCAAAGAAAGGACACCAGAACACTTAAAAACACGCTGCCAATAAAATGACCTCAGAGCACATAAAAAACTGTTTCCAATGAAATGAATCCAGGGAACTTACAAACCAGCTTCCAACCAAACGACTCCAGAGCACTTAAAAAGCCGCTTCCAAAGAAATGACTCCAGAGCACTTAAAAACTTACTTCCAACGAAAGGATAGCAGAACACTTAAAAACCCGCTTCCAAAGAAATGACTCCAGAGCACTTAAAACCTTGCTTCCAAAGAAATGACACCAGAGCACTTAAAAATCTGCTTCCAAGGAAATGACTCCAGAGCACTTAAAAACCTGCTTCCAATGAAAGGACACCAGAACAATTAAAAACACGCTTCCAACGAACTGACTCAAGGGCACTTAAAAACCCGCTTCCAACGAAAGGATACAAGAACACTTAAAAACCCGCTTCCAACGAACTGACTCCAGAGCACTTAAAACTTTGCTTCAAAAGAAATGACTCCAGAGCACTTAAAGACCCGCTTAAAACGAAATGACTCCACAGCAATTAAAAACACGCTTCCAAACAAAATGAATCCAGAACACTTAAAAACCAGCTACCAACTAAATGACTCCAGATCACTTAAAAACCTGCTTCCAAGGAAATGACTCCAGAGCATTTAAAAACCCACTTCCAACGAAATGACCACAGAGCACTTAAAAACCACTTCCAACGAAAGGATATCAGAGCACTTAAAAACCTGCTTCCAAAGAAATGACTCCAGATTACTTAAAACCTTGCTTCCAACGAAATGACTCCAGAGCACTTAAAAACACGCTTATAACAAAAGGACACCAGAACACTTAAAAACCCGCTTCCAAAGAAATGACTCCAGAGCACTTAAAACTTTGCTTCCAAAGAAATGGCTCCAGAGCACTTAAAACCCACTTAAAACGAAATGATAAGAGCACTCCAAAGCACTTAAAAAATGACCCAGCTTCCAAAGAAATGACACCAGAACACTTAAAAACCTGTTTCCAACAAAATGAATCCAGGGTACTTAAAAACCCGCTTCTAACCAAATGACTCCAGAGCCCTTAAAAACCCGCTTCCAAGGAAATGACTCCAGAGCACTTAAAAACCCGCTTACAAGGAAAGGACACCAGTACACATAAAAACCACCTTCCAAAGAAATGACTCCAGAGCACTTAAAAACCTGCTTCCAACAAAAGGATCCCAGAACACTTAAAAACCCGCTTCAAAAGAAAATGACTCCAGAGCACTTAAAACCTTGCTTCCAAAGAAATGCCTCTGGAGCACTTAAAAACCTGCTACCAACAAAAGGATACCAGAAGACTTAAAAACCGCTTCCAAAGAAAGGACACCAGAACACTTAAAAACATGCTGCCAATAAAATGACCTCAGAGCACATAAAAACTGTTTCCAATGAAATGAATCCAGGAACTTTACAAACCAGCTTCCAACCAAACGACTCCAGAGCACTTAAAAACCCGCTTCCAAAGAAATGACTCCAGAGCACTTAAAACCTTGCTTCCAAAGAAATGACACCAGAACACTTAAAAATCTGCTTCCAAAGAAATGACTCCAGAGCACTTAAAAACCTGCTTCCAATGAAAGGACACCAGAACATTTAAAAACTCGCTTCCAATGAAAGGACACCAGAACACTTAAAAACCGCTCAAGGAAATGACTCAAGAGCACTTAAAAACCCGCTTCCAACAAAAATACCAGAACACTTAAAAACCCGCTTCCAACGAACTGACTCCAGAGCACTTAAAACTTTGCTTCCAAAGAAATGACTCCAGAGCACTTAAAGACCCGCTTAAAAAGCAAAAAAAAACCCGACTCCACAGCAATTAAAAAACACACTTCCAACAAAATGAATCCAGAACACTTAAAAACCAGCTACCAACTAAATGACTCCAGATCACTTAAAAACCTGCTTCAAAAGGAAATGACTCCAGAGCATTTAAAAACCCACTTCCAAATGAAATGACCACAGAGCAGTTAAAAAACCGCCTCCAAAAAAAGGATACCAGAACACTTAAAAACCGCTTCCAAAGAAATGACTCCAGAGCACTTAAAACCTTGCTTACAAAAAAAAATGACTCCAGAGCACTTACAAACCTGCTTCCAAGGAAATGACTCCAGAGCACTTAAAAACCCGCTTCCAAAAAAGGACACCAGAACATTTAAAAACCCGCTTTCAACGAAAATGACTCAAGAGCACTTAAAAACCCGCTTCCAACTAAAGGATACACAGCACACTTAAAACCCGCTTCCAACCAAATGACTCCAGAGCACTTAAAAACCTGCTTCCAATGAAAGGACACCAGAACACTTAAAAACCTGCTTCCAACGAAATGATTCAAGAGCACTTAAAAACCCGCTTCCAACAAAAGGATACCAGAACACTTAAAAACCCGCTTCCAAAGAAATGACTCCAGAGCACTTAAAACCTTGCTTCCAAAGAAATGACACCAGAGCACTTAAAAACCTGCTTCAAAGGAAATGACTCCAGAGCACTTAAAAACCTGCTTCCAATGAAAGGACACCAGAACACTTAAAAACCCGCTTCCAACTAAATGACTCAAGAGCACTTAAAAACCCGCTTCCAACTAAAGAATACAAGAACACTTAAAAACCCGCTTCCAACGAAATGACTCAGAGCACTTAAAACTTTGCTTCAAAAGAAATGACTCAGAGCACTTAAAACCTGCCCGAGCACTTAAAGACCCGCTTAAAACGAAATCACTCCACAGCAATTAAAAACACGCTTCCAACAAAATGAATCCAGAACACTTAAAAACCAGCTACCAACTAAATGACTCCAGAACACTTAAAAACCCGCTTCCAACGAACTGACTCCAGAGCACTTAAAACTTTGCTTCCAAAGAAATGGCTCCAGAGCACTTAAAGACCCACTTAAAACAATATGACTCCACAGCAATTAAAAACCCGCTTCCAACGAAAGGACACCAGAACACTTAAAAACCCGCTTCCAACAAAATGACAACAGAGCACTTAAAAACCCGCTTCCAACGAAAGGACACCAGAACACTTAAAAACCTGTTTCCAACGAAATGAATCCAGGGTACTTATAAACCCGCTTCTAACCAAACGACTCCAGAGCCCTTAAAAACACGCTTCCAAGGAAATGACTCCAGAGCACTTAAATACCCGCTTACAAGGAAAGGACACCAGTACACATGAAAACCACCTTCCAAAGAAATGACTCCAGAGCACTTAAAAACCTGCTTCCAACAAAAGGATCCCAGAACACTTAAAAACCCGCTTCCAACGAAATGACTCCAGAGCACTTAAAACCTTGCTTCCAAAGAAATGCCTCTGGAGCACTTAAAAACCTGCTACCAACAAAAGGATACCAGAAGACTTAAAAAACCGCTTCCAAAGAAATGACTTCTGAGCACTTAAACACCCGCTTTAAATGAAGTGATGCCACAGCAATTAAAAACACGCTTCCAACGAAATGAACTCAGAGCACATAAAAAAACGTTTCCAACGAAATGACTCCAGAGCACTTAAAAACCCGCTTCCAACTAAGTGACTCCAGAGCACTTTAAAACCCGCTTCGAAAGAAATGACTCCAGAGCACTTAAAACCTTGCTTCCAAAGAAATGACTCTGGAGCACTTAAAAACCTGCTACCAACAAAAGGATACCAGAAGACTTAAAAACCAGCTTCCAAAGAAAGGACACCAGAATACTTAAAAACACGCTTCCAAAAAAATGACCTCAGAGCACATAAAAAACGCTTTCAAACGAAATGAATCCAGGTTACTTTCAAACCCGCTTCCAACCAAACGACTCCAGAGCACTTAAAAAAGCCGATTCCAAAGAAATGATTCCAGAGCACTTAAAAACTTACTTCCAACAAAAGGATACCAGAACACTTAAAAACCCGATTCCAACAAAATGACTCCAGAGCTCTTAAAAACCCGCTTCCAACAAAAGGATACCAGAATACTTAAAAACCCACTTCCAACGAAATGACCTCAAAGCACATAAACCCCGTTTCCAACAAAATGACTCCAGAGCACTTAAAAACCTGCTTCTAACTAAAGGACACCAGAACACTTCATAACCTGTTTCCAACGAAATGACCTCAGAGCACATAACAACCAGCTTCCAGCGAAATTACTCCAGAGCACTTAAAAACCCGCTTCGAAAGAAATGACTCCAGAGCACTTAAAACTTTGCTTCCAAAGAAATGGCTCCAGAGCACTTAAAGACCCACTTAAAACGATATGACTCCACAGCAATTAAAAACCCGCTTCCAACGAAAGGACACCAGAACACTTAAAAACCCGCTTCCAAAGAAATGACTCCAGAGCACTTAAAACCTTGCTTACAAAGAAATGACTCCAGAGCACTTACAAACCTGCTTCCAAGGAAATGACTCCAGAGCACTTAAAAACCCGCTTCCAATGAAAGGACACCAGAACATTTAAAAACCCGCTTTCAACGAAATGACTCAAGAGCACTTAAAAACCCGCTTCCAACTAAAGGATACACGAACACTTAAGAACCCGCTTCCAACCAAATGACTCCAGAGCACTTAAAAACCTGCTTCCAACGAAAGGACACCAGAACACTTAAAAACCTGCTTCCAACGAAATGATTCAAGAGCACTTAAAAACCCGCTTCCAACAAAAGGATACCAGAACACTTAAAAACCCGCTTCAAAGAAATGACTCCAGCGCACTTAAACACCCGCTTTAAATGAAGTGATGCCACAGCAATTAAAAACACGCTTCCAACGAAATGATCTGAGAGCACATAAAAACCTGTTTCCAAAGAAATGACTCCAGAGCACTTAAAAACCCGCTGCAAACTAAATGACTCCAGAGCACTTAAAAACCTGCTTCCAAGGAAATGACTCCTGAGCATTTAAAAACCCACTTCCAATGAAATGACCACAGAGCACTTAAAAACCCACTTCCAACGAAAGGATATCAGAGCACTTAAAAACCTGCTTCCAACGAACTGACTCCAGATTACTTAAAACCTTGCTTCCAACGAAATGACTCCAGAGCACTTAAAAACACGCTTATAACAAAAGGACACCAGAACACTTAAAAACCCGCTTCCAACGAACTGACTCCAGAGCACTTAAAACTTTGCTTCCAAAGAAATAGCTCCAGAGCACTTAAAGACCCATTTAAAACGATATGACTCCACAGCAATTAAAAACCCGCTTCCAACGAAAGGACACCAGAACACTTAAAAACCCGCTTCCAACAAAATGACAACAGAGCACTTAAAAACCCGCTTCCAACGAAAGGACACCAGAACACTTAAAAACCTGTTTCCAACGAAATGAATCCAGGGTACTTATAAACCCGCTTCTAACCAAACGACTCCAGAGCCCTTAAAAACCCGCTTCCAAGGAAATGACTCCAGAGCACTTAAATACCCGCTTACAAGGAAAGGACACCAGTACACATGAAAACCACCTTCCAAAGAAATGACTCCAGAGCACTTAAAAACCTGCTTCCAACAAAAGGATCCCAGAACACTTAAAAACCCGCTTCCAACGAAATGACTCCAGAGCACTTAAAACCTTGCTTCCAAAGAAATGCCTCTGGAGCACTTAAAAACCTGCTACCAACAAAAGGATACCAGAAGACTTCAAAACCGCTTCCAAAGAAAGGACACCAGAACACTTAAAAACACGCTGCCAATAAAATGACCTCAGAGCACATAAAAAACTGTTTCCAATGAAATGAATCCAGGGAACTTACAAACCAGCTTCCAACCAAATGACTCCAGAGCACTTAAAAAGCCGCTTCCAAAGAAATGACTCCAGAGCACTTAAAAACTTACTTCCAACGAAAGGATAGCAGAACACTTAAAAACCCGCTTCAAAGAAATGACTCCAGAGCACTTAAAACCTTGCTTCCAAAGAAATGACACCAGAGCACTTACAAATCTGCTTCCAAGGAAATGACTCCAGAGCACTTAAAAACCTGCTTCCAATGAAAGGACACCAGAACAATTAAAAACCCGCTTCCAACGAACTGACTCAAGGGCACTTAAAAACCCGCTTCCAACGAAAGGATACAAGAACACTTAAAAACCCGCTTCCAACGAACTGACTCCAGAGCACTTAAAACTTTGCTTCAAAAGAAATGACTCCAGAGCACTTAAAGACCCGCTTAAAACGAAATGACTCCACAGCAATTAAAAACACGCTTCCAACAAAATGAATCCAGAACACTTAAAAACCAGCTACCAACTAAATGACTCCAGATCACTTAAAAACCTGCTTCAAAGGAAATGACTCCAGAGCATTTAAAAACCCACTTCCAACGAAATGACCACAGAGCACTTAAAAACCCACTTCCAACGAAAGGATATCAGAGCACTTAAAAACCTGCTTCCAACGAACTGACTCCAGATTACTTAAAACCTTGCTTCCAACGAAATGTCTCCAGAGCACTTAAAAACACGCTTATAACAAAAGGACACCAGAACACTTAAAAACCTGCTTCCAACGAACTGACTCCAGAGCACTTAAAACTTTGCTTCCAAAGAAATGGCTCCAGAGCACTTAAAGACCCACTTAAAACGATATGACTCCACAGCACTTAAAAACCCGCTTCCAACGAAAGGACACCAGAACACTTAAAAACCTGTTTCCAACGAAATGAATCCAGGGTACTTATAAACCCACTTGTAACCAAACGACTCCAGAGCCCTTAAAAACCCGCTTCCAAGGAAATGACTCCAGAGCACTTAAATACCCGCTTACAAGGAAAGGACACCAGTACACATGAAAACCACCTTCCAAAGAAATGACTCCAGAGCACTTAAAAACCTGCTTCCAACAAAAGGATCCCAGAACACTTAAAAACCCGCTTCCAACGAAATGACTCCAGAGCACTTAAAACCTTGCTTCCAAAGAAATGCCTCTGGAGCACTTAAAAACCTGCTACCAACAAAAGGATACCAGAAGACTTCAAAACTGCTTCCAAAGAAAGGACACCAGAACACTTAAAAACACGCTGCCAATAAAATGACCTCAGAGCACATAAAAAACTGTTTCCAATGAAATGAATCCAGGGAACTTACAAACCAGCTTCCAACCAAACGACTCCAGAGCACTTAAAAACCCGCTTCCAAAGAAATGACTCCAGAGCACTTAAAAACTTACTTCCAACGAAAGGATAGCAGAACACTTAAAAACCCGCTTCCAAAGAAATGACTCCAGAGCACTTAAAACCTTGCTTCCAAAGAAATGACACCAGAGCACTTACAAATCTGCTTCCAAGGAAATGACTCCAGAGCACTTAAAAACCTGCTTCCAATGAAAGGACACCAGAACAATTAAAAACCTGCTTCCAACGAACTGACTCAAGGGCACTTAAAAACCCGCTTCCAACGAAAGGATACAAGAACACTTAAAAACCCACTTCCAACGAACTGACTCCAGAGCACTTAAAACTTTGCTTCAAAAGAAATGACTCCAGAGCACTTAAAGACCCGCTTAAAACGAAATGACTCCACAGCAATTAAAAACACGCTTCCAACAAAATGAATCCAGAACACTTAAAAACCAGCTACCAACTAAATGACTCCAGATCACTTAAAAACCTGCTTCCAAGGAAATGACTCCAGAGCATTTAAAAACCCACTTCCAACGAAATGACCACAGAGCACTTAAAAACCCACTTCCAACGAAAGGATATCAGAGCACTTAAAAACCTGCTTCCAACGAACTGACTCCAGATTACTTAAAACCTTGCTTCCAAAAGAAATGACTCTCAGAGCACTTAAAAACACGCTTAAAAACACGCTAAACAAAAGGACACCAGAACACTTAAAAACCCGCTTCCAACGAACTGACTCCAGAGCACTTAAAACTTTGCTTCCAAAGAAATGGCTCCAGAGCACTTAAAGACCCACTTAAAACGATATGACTCCACAGCACTTAAAAACCCGCTTCCAACGAAAGGACACCAGAACACTTAAAAACCTGTTTCCAACGAAATGAATCCAGGGTACTTATAAACCCGCTTCTAACCAAACGACTCCAGAGCCCTTAAAAACCCGCTTCCAAGGAAATGACTCCAGAGCACTTAAATACCCGCTTACAAGGAAAGGACACCAGTACACATGAAAACCACCTTCCAAAGAAATGACTCCAGAGCACTTAAAAACCTGCTTCCAACAAAAGGATCCCAGAACACTTAAAAACCCGCTTCCAACGAAATGACTCCAGAGCACTTAAAACCTTGCTTCCAAAGAAATGCCTCTGGAGCACTTAAAAACCTGCTACCAACAAAAGGATACCAGAAGACTTCAAAACCGCTTCCAAAGAAAGGACACCAGAACACTTAAAAACATGCTGCCAATAAAATGACCTCAGAGCACATAAAAAACTGTTTCCAATGAAATGAATCCAGGGAACTTACAAACCAGCTTCCAACCAAATGACTCCAGAGCACTTAAAAACCCGCTTCCAAAGAAATGACTCCAGAGCACTTAAAACCTTGCTTCCAAAGAAATGACACCAGAGCACTTACAAATCTGCTTCCAAGGAAATGACTCCAGAGCACTTAAAAACCTGCTTCCAATGAAAGGACACCAGAACATTTAAAAACCCGCTTCCAACGAACTGACTCAAGGGCTCTTAAAAACCCGCTTCCAACAAAAAAATACCAGAACACTTAAAAACCCGCTTCCAACGAACTGACTCCAGAGCACTTAAAACTTTGCTTCCAAAGAAATGACTCCAGAGCACTTAAAGACCCGCTTAAAACGAAATGACTCCACAGCAATTAAAAACACGCTTCCAACAAAATGAATCCAGAACACTTAAAAACCAGCTACCAACTAAATGACTCCAGATCACTTAAAAACCTGCTTCAAAGGAAATGACTCCAGAGCATTTAAAAACCCACTTCAACGAAATGACCACAGAGCACTTAAAAACCCGCTTCCAACGAAAGGATACCAGAACACTTAAAAACCCGCTTCCAAAGAAATGCCTCCAGAGCACTTAAAAACCTGCTTCCAATGAAAGGACACCAGAACACTTAAAAAATGACTCCAGAGCACTTAAAAACCTTGATTCCAAAGAAATGACTCAAGAGCACTTAAAAACCCGCTTCCAACAAAAGGATACCAGAACACTTAAAAAACTGCTTCCAAAGAAATGACTTCTGAGCACTTAAACACCCGCTTTAAACGAAGTGATGCCACAGCAATTAAAAACACGCTTCCAACGAAATGAACTCAGAGCACATAAAAACCCGTTTCCAACGAAATGACTCCAGAGCACTTAAAAACCCGCTTCCAACTAAGTGACTCCAGAGCACTTTAAAACCCGCTTCGAAAGAAATGACTCCAGAGCACTTAAAACCTTGCTTCCAAAGAAATGACTCTGGAGCACTTAAAAACCTGCTACCAACGAAAGGATACCAGAAGACTTACAAACCAGCTTCCAAAGAAAGGACACCAGAATACTTAAAAACACGCTGCCCAAAAAATGACCTCAGAGCACATAAAAAACGCTTTCAAAGGAAATGAATCCAGGTTACTCAAAAACCCGCTCAACCAAACCGCTTCCAAAATGAAAGACACCAAAAACTTAACTTCCAGCACTTAAAAACTTAAAAAGCCGATTCCAAAGAAATGATTCCAGAGCACTTAAAAACCCGCTTCCAACAAAAGGATACCAGAATACTTAAAAACCCACTTCCAACGAAATGACCTCAAAGCACATAAACCCCGTTTCCAACAAAATGACTCCAGAGCACTTAAAAACCTGCTTCTAACTAAAGGACACCAGAACACTTCATAACCTGTTTCCAACGAAATGACCTCAGAGCACATAACAACCAGCTTCCAGCGAAATTACTCCAGAGCACTTAAAAACCCGCTTCGAAAGAAATGACTCCAGAGCACTTAAAACTTTGCTTCCAAAGAAATGGCTCCAGAGCACTTAAAGACCCACTTAAAACGATATGACTCCACAGCAATTAAAAACCCGCTTCCAACGAAAGGACACCAGAACACTTAAAAACCCGCTTCCAAAGAAATGACTCCAGAGCACTTAAAACCTTGCTTACAAAGAAATGACTCCAGAGCACTTACAAACCTGCTTCCAAGGAAATGACTCCAGAGCACTTAAAAACCCGCTTCCAATGAAAGGACACCAGAACATTTAAAAACCCGCTTTCAACGAAATGACTCAAGAGCACTTAAAAACCCGCTTCCAACTAAAAGATACACGAACACTTAAGAACCCGCTTCCAACCAAATGACTCCAGAGCACTTAAAAACCTGCTTCCAAAGAAAGGACACCAGAACACTTAAAAACCTGCTTCCAACGAAATGATTCAAGAGCACTTAAAAACCCGCTTCCAACAAAAGGATACCAGAACACTTAAAAACCCGCTTCCAACGAAATGACTCCAGCGCACTTAAACACCCGCTTTAAATGAAGTGATGCCACAGCAATTAAAAACACGCTTCCAACGAAATGATCTGAGAGCACATAAAAACCTGTTTCCAACGAAATGACTCCAGAGCACTTAAAAACCCGCTGCAAACTAAATGACTCCCGAGCACTTAAAAACCTGCTTCCAAGGAAATGACTCCAGAGCATTTAAAAAACCACTTCCAACGAAATGACCCCAGAGCACTTAAAAACCCACTTCCAACGAAAGGATATCAGAGCACTTAAAAACCTGCTTCCAACGAACTGACTCCAGATTACTTAAAACCTTGCTTCCAACGAAATGACTCCAGAGCACTTAAAAACACGCTTATAACAAAAGGACGCCAGAACACTTAAAAACCCACTTTCAACGAACTGACTCCAGAGCACTTAAAACTTTGCTTCCAAAGAAATGGCTCCAGAGCACTTAAAGACCCACTTAAAACGATATGACTCCACAGCAATTAAAAACCCGCTTCCAACGAAAGGACACCAGAACACTTAAAAACCCGCTTCCAACAAAATGAATCCAGGGTACTTATAAACCCGCTTCTAACCAAACGACTCCAGAGCCCTTAAAAACCCGCTTCCAAGGAAATGACTCCAGAGCACTTAAATACCCGCTTACAAGGAAAGGACACCAGTACACATGAAAACCACCTTCCAAAGAAATGACTCCAGAGCACTTAAAAACCTGCTTCCAACAAAAGGATCCCAGAACACTTAAATACCCGCTTCCAACGAAATGACTCCAGAGCACTTAAAACCTTGCTTCCAAAGAAATGCCTCTGGAGCACTTAAAAACCTGCTACCAACAAAAGGATACCAGAAGACTTCAAAACCGCTTCCAAAGAAAGGACACCAGAACACTTAAAAACACGCTGCCAATAAAATGACCTCAGAGCACATAAAAAACTGTTTCCAATGAAATGAATCCAGGGAACTTACAAACCAGCTTCCAACCAAACGACTCCAGAGCACTTAAAAAACCCGCTTCCAAAGAAATGACTCCAGAGCACTTAAAAACTTACTTCCAACGAAAGGATAGCAGAACACTTAAAAACCCGCTTCCAAAGAAATGACTCCAGAGCACTTAAAACCTTGCTTCCAAAGAAATGACACCAGAGCACTTACAAATCTGCTTCCAAGGAAATGACTCCAGAGCACTTAAAAACCTGCTTCCAATGAAAGGACACCAGAACAATTAAAAACCCGCTTCCAACGAAAGGATACAAGAACACTTAAAAACCCGCTTCCAACGAACTGACTCCAGAGCACTTAAAACTTTGCTTCAAAAGAAATGACTCCAGAGCACTTAAAGACCCGCTTAAAACGAAATGACTCCACAGCAATTAAAAACACGCTTCCAACAAAATGAATCCAGAACACTTAAAAACCAGCTACCAACTAAATGACTCCAGATCACTTAAAAACCTGCTTCCAAGGAAATGACTCCAGAGCATTTAAAAACCCACTTCCAACGAAATGACCACAGAGCACTTAAAAACCCACTTCCAACGAAAGGATATCAGAGCACTTAAAAACCTGCTTCCAACGAACTGACTCCAGATTACTTAAAACCTTGCTTCCAACGAAATGTCTCCAGAGCACTTAAAAACACGCTTATAACAAAAGGACACCAGAACACTTAAAAACCCGCTTCCAACGAACTGACTCCAGAGCACTTAAAACTTTGCTTCCAAAGAAATGGCTCCAGAGCACTTAAAGACCCACTTAAAACAATATGACTCCACAGCACTTAAAAACCCGCTTAAAGAAAGGACACCAGAACACTTAAAAACCCGCTTCCAACAAAATGACAACAGAGCACTTAAAAACCCGCTTCCAACGAAAGGACACCAGAACACTTAAAAACCTGTTTCCAACTAAATGAATCCAGGGTACTTATAAACCCGCTTCTAACCAAAAATGACTCCAGAGCCCTTAAAAACCCGCTTCCAAGGAAATGACTCCAGAGCACTTAAATACCCGCTTAACAAGGAAAGGACACCAGTACACATGAAAACCACCTTCCAAAGAAATGACTCCAGAGCACTTAAAAACCTGCTTCCAACAAAAAAACCCGATCCCAGAACACTTAAAAACCCGCTTCCAAACCCGCTAAATGACTCCAGAGCACTTAAAACCTTGCTTCCAAAGAAATGCCTCTGAGCACTTAAAAACCTGCTACCAACAAAAGGATACCAGAAGACTTAAAAACCGCTTCCAAAAAAAAGGACACCAGAACACTTAAAAACACGCTGCCAAATAAAATGACCCAGAGCACATAAAAACTGTTTCCAATGAAATGAATCCAAACCCACTTAAAAACCAGCACTTAAAAACAACCAAAAGACTCCAGAGCACTTAAAAAAAAACCCGCTTCCAAAGAAATGACTCCAGAGCACTTAAAAACCTACTTCCAAAGAAAGGATAGCAGAACACTTAAAAACCCGCTTCCAAAGAAATGACTCCAGAGCACTTAAAACCTTGCTTAAAGAAATGACACCAGAGCACTTAAAACCTGCTTCCAAGGAAATGACTCAGAGCACTTAAAAACCTGCTTCCAAAAAAGGACACCAGAACACTTAAAAACCCGCTTCCAAAGAAATGACTCAAGAGGCACTTAAAAACCCGCTTCCAACAAAAGGATACCAGAACACTTAAAAACCCGCTTCCAAAGAAATGACTCCAGAGCACTTAAAACTTTGCTTCAAAAGAAATGACTCCAGAGCACTTAAAAACCCGCTTCCAAAAAAAAATGACTCCAGAGCAATTAAAAACCCGCTTCCAACAAAATGAATCCAGAACACTTAAAAACCAGCTACCAACTAAATGACTCCAGAGCTCACTTAAAAACCTGCTTCCAAACTAAATGACTCCAGAGCATTTAAAAACCCAGAACCAAAACAAATGACTCAAGAGCACTTAAAAACCCGCTTCCAACAAAAGACCACAGAACACTTAAAAACCCACTTCCAAAGAAATGACTCCAGAGAGCAAAACTTAAAAACCTGCACCAAAAACCGCTTTCCAAAGAAAAACTGAAACCAGAGCACTTAAAAAACCTGCTTCCAACGAAATGACTCCAGAGCACTTAAAAACCAGCACTTAAAAACAAAAAATGACACCAGAACACTTAAAAACCCGCTTCCAAAGAAATGACTCCAGAGCACTTAAAAACCTTTGCTTCCAAAGAAATGGCTCCAGAGCACTTAAAACCCGACCCACTTAAAACCCGCTTCCAACGAAATGACTCCATGACTGACTCACAGCAAAAACCCGCTTAAACCCGCCCAGAACACTTAAAAACGAAAGGACACCAGAACACTTAAAAACCCGCTTCCAACAAAAATGACAACAGAGCACTTAAAAACCCGCTTAACAAAGAAAGGACACCAGAACACTTAAAAACCTGTTTCCAAAGGAAATGAATCCAGAGCACTTAAAAACCCGCTTCCAACCAAAGGACTCCAGAGCACTTAAAAACCCGCTTCCAACGAAATGACTCCAGAGCACTTAAAACCCGCTTAAAGGAAAGGACACCAGAACACTTAAAAACCACCTTCCAAAGAAATGACTCCAGAGCACTTAAAAACCTGCTTTCAACAAAAGGATCCCAGAACACTTAAAAACCCGCTTCCAACGAAATGACTCCAGAGCACTTAAAACCTTGCTTCCAAAGAAATGACTCCAGAACACTTAAAAACCTGATACAGAACTTAAAACCCGCTCTAAAAAGGATACCAGAAGACTTAAAAAACCGCCTTCCAAAGAAATGACTTCAGAGCACTTAAACACCCGCTTTAAATGAAATGATGCCAGAGCAATTAAAAACACGCTTCCAAAGAAATGAACTCAGAGCACTTAAAAACCCACTTCCAACGAAATGACTCCAGAGCACTTAAAAAACCCGCTTCCAAACTAAATGACTCCAGAGCACTTTAAAACCCTTCCAAAGAAATGACTCCAGAGCACTTAAAACCTTGCTTCCAAAGAAATGACTCTGAGCACTTAAAAACCTGCTACCAACAAAAGGATACCAGAAGACTTAAAAACCAGCTTCCAAAGAAAGGACACCAGAATACTTAAAAACACGCTGCCAAAAAAAATGACCTCAGAGCACATAAAAACGCTTTCAAACGAAATGAATCCAGGTTACTTTCAAACCCGCTTCCAACCAAAAGAAATGACTCCAGAGCACTTAAAAAACCCGATTCCAAAGAAATGATTCCAGAGCACTTAAAAACTTACTTCCAACAAAAGGATACCAGAACACTTAAAAACCCGATTCCAACAAAATGACTCCAGAGCTCTTAAAAACCCGCTTCCAACAAAAGGATACCAGAATACTTAAAAACCCACTTCCAACGAAATGACCTCAAAGCACATAAACCCCGCTTTCCAACAAAATGACTCCAGAGCACTTAAAACCTGCTTCTAACTAAAGGAAACCAGAACACTTAAAAACCTGTTTCCAACGAAATGACCTCAGAGCACATAAAAACCAGCTTCCAGCGAAATTACTCCAGAGCACTTAAAAACCCGCTTCGAAAGAAATGACTCCAGAGCACTTAAAACTTTGCTTCCAAAGAAATGGCTCCAGAGCACTTAAAGACCCACTTAAAACGAAATGACTCCACAGCAATTAAAAACCCGCTTCCAACGAAAAGGACACCAGAACACTTAAAAACCGCTTCCAAAGAAATGACTCCAGAGCACTTAAAACCTTGCTTACAAAGAAATGACTCCAGAGCACTTAAAAACCTGCTTCCAAGGAAATGACTCCAGAGCACTTAAAAACCCGCTTCCAATGAAAGGACACCAGAACATTTAAAAACCCGCTTTCAACGAAATGACTCAAGAGCACTTAAAAACCCGCTTCCAACTAAAGGATACACGAACACTTAAGAACCCGCTTCCAACCAAATGACTCCAGAGCACTTAAAACCTGCTTCCAAAGAAAGGACACCAGAACACTTAAAAACCTGCTTCCAACGAAATGATTCAAGAGCACTTAAAAACCCGCTTCCAACAAAAGGATACCAGAACACTTAAAAACCCGCTTAAAAGAAATGACTCCAGCGCACTTAAACACCCGCTTTAAATGAAATGATGCCACAGCAATTAAAAACACGCTTCCAACGAAATGATCTGAGAGCACATAAAAACCTGTTTCAAAAAAATGACTCCAGAGCACTTAAAACCCGCTGCAAACTAAATGACTCCAGAGCACTTAAAAACCTGCTTCCAAGGAAATGACTCCAGAGCATTTAAAAACCCACTTCCAACGAAATGACCACAGAGCACTTAAAAACCCACTTCCAACGAAAGGATATCAGAGCACTTAAAAACCTGCTTCCAAAATCTAACTGACTCAGAGATTACTTAAAACCTTGCTTCCAACGAAATGACTCCAGAGCACTTAAAAACACGCTTATAACAAAAGGACACCAGAACACTTAAAACCCGCTTCCAACGAACTGACTCCAGAGCACTTAAAACTTTGCTTCCAAAGAAATGGCTCCAGAGCACTTAAAGACCCACTTAAAACGATATGACTCCACAGCAATTAAAAACCCGCTTCCAACGAAAGGACACCAGAACACTTAAAAACCCGCTCCAACAAAATGACAACAGAGCACTTAAAAACCCGCTTCCAACGAAAGGACACCAGAACACTTAAAAACCTGTTTCCAACGAAATGAATCCAGGGTACTTATAAACCCGCTTCTAACCAAACGACTCCAGAGCCCTTAAAACCCGCTTCCAAGGAAATGACTCCAGAGCACTTAAATACCCGCTACAAGGAAAGGACACCAGTACACATGAAAACCACCTTCCAAAGAAATGACTCCAGAGCACTTAAAAACCTGCTTCCAACAAAAGGATCCCAGAACACTTAAAAACCCGCTTCCAACGAAATGACTCCAGAGCACTTAAAACCTTGCTTCCAAAGAAATGCCTCTGGAGCACTTAAAAACCTGCTACCAACAAAAGGATACCAGAAGACTTCAAAACCGCTTCCAAAGAAAGGACACCAGAACACTTAAAAACACGCTGCCAATAAAATGACCTCAGAGCACATAAAAACTGTTTCCAATGAAA
>JAEOAE010001495.1:0-52571 GCA_036365155.1 Meriones psammophilus | reverse complement strand
AAATCTAGACGCATGGAACTGGTGAACAATGAATATAGTTATTTAGGTTTTTGTGCAGTGCCTCGTCTCGCGAGTTCATTTTCTTATTTGCCAATATCTTTACAAAACCTTGGCAAACTGGAGGTGGCATGAGTGCTCCAGTTGTGATGCAGGCATCCGTGCTTTTCGCGGAGTGTTGGAAGGAAACGACAGGCAGCTTCAGCGTTCCATCCGTGCGAACTTTTTCATGGGAAGGTTTTTCAGTTAGAGTATGTAAGTGCAAAGGTCGACAAGAACATGTGGCGATACTTCCGCGACATAGAGACAACGTCTTTTTATATTCTTCACCCTTAGTGAACCACACTGCGTTACGGTGTATGTACACGCATCGTGCGTTCCTGTCACTTCCCACATGGACGGACGTTCCAGCACGTTCATACGCGTGTGCAGCTATTTGAATTGGTATTCATGTGATTGTACGAGACAAGTCCTCAAAAAAATTATAGTCTCGAATGCATACGTTGGAACGAAGTGTGCCAGGCACGACAACTGCTTTGCCGGCGAGCTTCGCGTACGAGAACGTGTCTCGGTGCCAAGGACGAAGCGAGGTCATTGTTGTTTTCCCTTTATACGTGTTATCACAAATAGAAGCATTTAATACACAGCCTGAACCAGCAATTTCTGCCGCACAACATATAGATACAAAGAGTATGTCAAAATTCTTTGTCCGTCAGTGCAGCCGTATCAGCAGAGATAGGAACTGGCCTGAAGTCACGTTTCAAAACGTTTCGATGGCGAATATTTTTTAAGCACCTTCTGCTAGTTGTGACTGTTACAGTAACCGCTTTCCGGTGTACAAGAGCTTTAGCCCAGGCACATCATCTTTCTTGTAGCCTTTTTTCATCCACAATTCTTTTCACCCATGGCAGTTTGAACTGAGGACAGCTGCATCCCTTGACACAGCCATCTTTATTCGGATATAAATGTATGAAGTCCAAAGCGAGCTGCCCCTTGTTTCAGCAACCAGCGCTACGTTCGATGCCCACTTTTTCTTCAAGCTGCTCGAAATTGAAATAGTAGTGATGTCGCAAAAGAAAGTCTAGCTAGCTTGTTTCGACCTCTCAATCTAAAATTTGTCGTGTCATAGACACTTTTTTCTGGTTTGCTTATTCTGATACAACAGAGGATTTTACACAGTCTTCACATTACAGCTATTGGTATACCGATTATGCTTTCGGTCTTTATACACCCACAATCATCTTCGCTGAAAGCCACGCTTCACATACGGACAAATCTATGTTAACTTGAGACGACATTGCTGGCGCTATATCGATATATGTTGTCTAATACCTTTTGTATCATTTTTCTCATGAACGCTGGTGTTTTCTAGTACTTCTGATGAATCGCCGCTCGAGGGAACCTTTTTTGAGCTTACCGTCCAACATGAAAGATAGCTAACAGGAAACATGCGCTATCATATTGCTCCTGTGTAGTTCTCGTAGCTAGGGTGTTAAACTTCTCTGTGAGTTCACTCTGCTACGTTTTTCATGAACACTCGCCCCGGAAATTAGTAGGTACGTGAAATCAGAGCTACGCTGAGCGTGTACGTACACAACATATATACGTATGTACAAGTTACCGTCTACCTGCATGTCAATTCACAGATCTATATCGGTGTGGTTATCTTTGCATATATACTCAAAGCCGTGCTGACACATCTGTGCATCTACGCACAGTTAAGTGGAACCGCGTGTACTGTGTACATAGCCGTCCGTATGTGTATGACCATACGGGTCATACATGGTGCTGCAGAGCACCAAATGCAGGATGATTACACGTGTAGTTGTGTAGGTGCGTGTACAGAAGTAGGTGTCGCTTTCTCTAGAGACGTGAGTGCGATTTAGGTGTGTGAACGGATCTGTTCTTCATTTCATACACCTATCTTCTTTATTGAAAGGTAATGCGGCACAGCGAAATAAACGCTATCCTACAGAGGGACGCTGGCGCACCTCCACTGTGTAGTTCGTACTGTTTCCTGATTACTCTACCATTACTGCTGCTTATGCATATACATATGGACGCGCACGCATCTTGTTGTCCGTAAATCGTTTTCATACAGATGAGCGTTAAGTATGTTAAAAGCTGTTGATCCTTCTGTACATGTGCATATCCTGCGTGTACGTATACGTTTCCACGAATATATATGTAGAATGATTTACGCAGAACACATGAGACAGAAGGTAGGCGTTATAGAGGAGGCAAACACGCCGGCAAAGAGCTCAACTGTTGGAAAACACTAGCAGACAGGAAAAGGCAAGATACGTGCGATGGGTGATCTGTGTCCGCCTGTTGCGGCAGATGCAGAGTTGAGCACCAGCAGCTTCACACCAGCGGCAGCACACAAGGCCAGCACAGCACTAGGTCAAGACAACCAGCAACAGAAGATCTAGTTTAGCAAGCAACGCACAGGTGAAAATTAAACTCTTCCGCAACAGGATGTTGGGTTGCCAAGTGAATATATATATATACACGCGAGGCCGAGTCACTTGACTGTACTACATCGCAGCAGCATCACAACAAAGCCAGCAAACAAACGTACTTTTGGCGGCTCCAGCGACCACAATAACTGCACCACGAAACCAGTGAGCAAATACGGCAGCCACGGTGGATTTGTTGCAGGTGCAAACGAGAAAAACCGGGATTTGGTCAACTTGTACTGTGCCGATCCTATAGTGATGGTCGTGGTGACGCAGCGATTTCCAGGAGCAGCAGTGGAATTTCTAAGATTATCACCTTGCGGCATACTGGCATATCTGCAAGAGGCTTTCAAAACAATTGCCCGTCAAATGTGTTTGTGACATTGTTGAACGAATGCCGGTCGCCTGCAGCAGCCTTGCTATTGCCAGTGTTGGGTGGTGGCAGATGCGCTCCTGCTCGTCAGAGCACTCCCTGCCTTCCCGCTGCTACAGGAAGCGCCTTTCGCTTACCGACCGCCGTATCCTTACTGCTGAGAAACGCTACGCCTTGCGCTGCCGCTCTTCCTGTTGCCGCTGCGCTGCGTGTTGCGGAACTGCTGCGCGTTGACTGCTGCTGGTGCAGCTTGGCCGCCGTTCAACACCTGAGTCAGTGTTGCAGTAGGTGCCTGTGTACTGATACAATGAGTCCTTAGTTTACTGCCACTGCATCCCCTGGGGCCGGTGCTACAGTACTGCTGCAGACGCCTCGTGCTGCTCTCGTGGCTGCTGCTGCAGCAGGTGCTGTCTGTTGGGATATGTGCTCTTCCTGTGGACGTGAGGAGAGACCGACACTCTTGCTGTAACTGTTGACATTTACTTTTCCTGGGTTTTTTCTAGCGACTCGGTTCACCCTTTTTTGGCGTCTCTTCTGTTTTCACATCTTGCAGCTGTTTTAAGATTCTCTCGCTCTTAAACCGTGCTCGTGCTCACTGTTCTATAGGGAGTCGTTTGGTACATCTTTCAATTCTGCACTTCCCTGCCGACAAACTCGCCTCTGCAATCCTCATTTCTCTGTCCTGTGTTCCCTTCTTGTTCATATTCGTCGTTAACTCTTCTCCTCGGGGTGGCGGCGGCGCATGGAGATGTGTTGCTGCTGCGGCAGCTGCTGAGGCATCCCGTCTTTCTCTGATGCTCTTGAGTATCGAATCATCGTGTCTCTTCCGCTGCTGGTGCTTCTCTCCTCTTTCTCTATCCACGGCCTTGCGTGTAATTAATTCTTTTTTTTCTCCTTCTGCGGCCTCCGCCGTCTTCTGTGTACGCCTGCTCCTCCCTCCCCCCAGCGCTGTTACTACACTTCCGCCGCTGCTGCAGCCGCCTCCCCGACTGAAGTTGCTTGTTTGTTCTATTTTGCCAGGCATTTGTGCCTCTATAGTTTTTTGTTCCACGCAGCTGCTCTTACATCACGCTTCTCCTTCTTTCCTGCTGCTGCCGCGATTATCAGGCGGACACACTACGGTGGTACACCAGCAACTTCTGCGAAGTCGCCCTTCGCCGGCTCCCTGTCTGTCTCATTCTCAGTGAATCTTCAACCAAGTTCCTTTGTCACGGCACGTCGTACTGCAGGCCAGGCAATCTCAGCAGCCTACCCATGGCAGCAGCAGTTCTCTGAGATCTAAGCAAGCCTCTGACTGTTTTAACGCGCAGCACGCGCAGCCGTGCAGCAGCAACAGCCAATGTAATAGTAAGAAAGACGGCACATGGTTGTTGCAGGAGACTTTGAAGCAGCCGTAGCAGCAGCTGCGCAGACGACGGCTGCAACAGTACTTCGTCAAGTACTTCTGGCTCTTTTCAATATATTCCACTGTTTCAGCACATTAGGAAGAAGGAACATTGACCACCAGCAGCAACAGCACAAGAGCTCACTGCCACAATGAGAGTTGTTTTCCTTCTCGCCAAAACTAGAGAGCCACACCGCTGTCTCTTGCAGCAGCTGCTGCTGTGTTTCCTCTCATCAGAACACAGTCTCTTTCACTGCGCCTAAACCTCCAGCATCAACAGGAAAACAAAACAGTTGCTGCTCGTACAAGCGTGTAGGCGTGTTCTTCTTCTCCATGACTTCTCACGAGCAGCCGTGAAGACCCAGAACAACCGCCACTGTCCTCTTCCCATGTGCCGCAGCAGCAGGAACACCAAAGGCAGCACTGCACGTGGGATTGTTCTATTCAGAAGCAAAGGAGCTCTAGTCTATACGTGTTCAGCTGCGGTTAGCGGATCTCCGTGTCTTCTACATAGCGTCTCTCAGCCTCAATCATTCTATGCTGGTCGCCTCGCACTTTTCCTACTGTCCTTGGCCGTTCTGTGTTCTCCAACGGGTCTTCTTGGGTGTCGGTACACCGCGTTTTCATATCGTCTTCTCTTCACCAACTCTTCCTGGAAAAAGCAAATGCAGAGCTCCACCGTCACGCCTGCAGCAACTTCTTCGAACTTTTACAGGTACCTCAGACATCACCAACATATAGAGCGAGACATACACGCATATCTGCTTCGCTTGTGTATGCGTTACATGGATGAACGTCTTTTTCTTTTCCATTTATCGCTCTCTTTGTCTTGTATGCGGTGTAGTGTATATATATATTAATGCACATATCTATACATAGAGTATTACGTATATATATGTATATATGTGTATGAGCCACTGCTGCCTTCTGGAAAGCGTCGCTGCAGCCTAGAAGGCAAAAGGCTTTGGGAGCAGGAAGCACCTCTGCATTTCTTCGCTGCAGATGTAACAGATGAGAAGATTTAGTTGACTTGAAAGAGTTTCAGCACACGGAGAATGGGGATTTATGCGTCGTCTGCCCCTCTTCTGAGCAGCCGCGAAGTATTTCTTCTCTCCCAGCGAACTGTTTCAAAAACGTTCTGCTGTGCAGCGTCATTTTTCTCATGGCTGCTGCTGCAGCCCTGTGCTCTTGACCCAATTGTATCGCCCTCCACAGAGGCTTCTTCCTCTGTCTCCTGTATCCAGTCCTCTTGTTCTTCCTTGCGCCAGCATGCGCCTGGCAAACTCTTTTTTCATTGTTTCTCCGCCCTCTTCCCGTCTCCGTCTTCCGCGTCTCCAGGAACTCTTCCCCAGATCAGGGGCTGCTGTTTTCGCATTAAAATAACTTCTCTCTGCGTCTCGTCTCCCTCAGCAGACGCGTCACCGTTCCCTCTGTGCACGTCCTCGATAACTGCGGGTCCGCTATGTCTCTTCTCCTGTCTCCAGTTCTGTTGGATGTCTCTGTCTCCGTTTCTCATCCTGCTGAATTCACGTTTTCTTAGCGATTAAAAGGCGAAGCAGCGATTTCGGAAAGTAGCAGCTGAATCTGTTCTCAAATTCCTCTCCAAAAGAAACGTCTGTGTCGTCGTCCTGGCACCCTGCCAGTGCTCAAAATTTCTGCATATCTCCTGCAGTCTCTTCTTCTCTCCGCTTCCCCACAGATCCTGCTGCTGGTGGTCGGAGACCGGTCGCTGCTGCAGCAGGTGCCACTGTTGCCGCTTCTTCTGCGGCAGAGAGACCAGAGAGCAGCAGTGAACAAGGGTGTTTGCGTACACAACGTTAATCAAGTCTTCAGCTGAAGTAGAGCTCCTGTGTTCTCTCTCTCTGCTATCTCTTCTTCGAAATATGTTTAGCGCTTCAAACAACAAAGAGTTCAACCTTTCTCAAGGCAAGAAGGATCAAACTGTGAGCTCCAGTCCATCGTCCACCTCTAACCTCGCTTTTGAAATACAGTCACATCAGACAACTCCTCCTTTAGCAGTAGTAAGCGCGATAGTCGAGCCATATTTCTACATTATAATATATACGTATAATATACATACATAGAGCGAGAAAATATATATATATAATTTACATTTATAAAGAATATGAACATGTATTCTACAGTGTACATGCGTGTAGAGTATATCTATTTGTATAGAATATATCCTGTGTGTAGAAGAGGTAGTCAAGAAGAAGGACGAGTGGGAGAAAGATGCGGATTTCGAAGAGAAAGCAGGCAATCTTCTACAAATTTTTGAGGATGGGACTTCTTGTCTCTGAGCTGTTCCCATGAAGAGACAGGGAGACCGAGAGACGTTGGAGGAGACAGAGTATGAAATAAATAGACCTGAGACAGGGTCCTTTCAAAGTGCGCTGGTGCTACTTCAAGAGAAGACTATTCATTTGATTGTAACTTTTCTCGTTGGAAGCGTGGCAATCATCATCTTAACAGCGAGACGTGCGTGCAGGCATCTCCAGTCGCTTGGGAGACAGAGCCAGCGTCAACATAGCAAACAATAGGCAATAGAGACGTAGATATATATATGTAAAGTCCACCAGTTGGAGACTGATGATAGTATATACATCCTGAACTAACTAACATGCATACATATATGTACATACAGAGAGAAAGGAGAGCGATGCGGTCATATAGGTGAACTGTTATGTCGGTTACCAGTAAGCATATGCATTCAGCATACACATGTATATTGATTGATGATAATATAGATGTACTGATGTCTCATAGCAGGGAAGGATAGAGATATATACGTATGTGTGGAGAGAGGTGTTGTGGACAGCAGAAGGTGGAGTCTCGTTGTCTGACAGCGTGGAGCGATTGATGGGAGAAAGAGAGTTTTGCTTCCTCTTCTTCTTCGTGCCTCTGTGTGTAGAGATGATTCGCTTGAAGATCGCTGGCTTCGAAAGAGGTGGTTTTATTGGGACTCTATAAATATGTCGTTGAATTGCCGCTGTTGCTGCGTCTGCTGCAGCTGACCTGCGGCTGCTGCGACGAAGAGGCTGAAGAGACTCTGCTGCATGCGCTTTTTTCCACTGCGATTCTCTTTGTGGGCCTTTGTCTTCTTGTTGACGTTTCCTTCAAAGACCCAATGATGTCTTTGCTAATGTCTTCTGAATCAGAGACACACGATCCAACACGATCTTCTTTCTCCGTGACGCGTCGTTCGGGCTTCGCTCTCCTCTTCTCCTCTCTGCTCCTCTTCTGCGTTGCTCGATACAGCCAGATATCAGCCTCTCTCCTGGTGCTGATCTCTGCGCCTTTTCTTTCTTTTCTGGCACTGAACCTCAATGGATGTCTCCTCTGTCTCCTTCACCTCGACGTCTCTCTCCACTTCATCTTAGTACACCGCTGACATTTGTTCTTCATTCGCCCAAGTCTTCTTCTTCATCCACGTCAGCGTCTTCACGATGGCGGAGGCCTTAGTAATTTCAGCTTCTTTCCTTTCCTCTCTCCAGCTATATGTTTATCATTCAGCATACAACCTGCAATACATGCAGATCTCATACGTAGACATATAATTATGTGTATGTTTGTGTATATATATATATATGTATATATGTATATATGTATAAATGTGTACACCTGGGCTGAATTCAAATGTTCTGCGTATTTTCAACAGCGGAAAAGTCATTAATGCTGAGTCGACTTCACTTCCCTCAGGCACCTCAAAGTGTAGTGTATCTGTAGGCATACCCTCATATTTCTGAATACATGTAGGGTAGATTAGTAGTAGTAGTAGTAGTATAGTAGTAGTAGTGCTATAGTAGTAATATAGTAGTAGTAGTAGTAGTGTAGGAGTAAATTTTTCTGGCACTCAGTATTTCTTGCTGTGGAATCCACGTGTATATAAATAATATACATAGATACGTAGAATAGTGGTATAGGAGGATAATAGTAACGTGGCTAAGTACTAGCAGCAGTGGATAATATAGTAGTGGATGTATGGATATGGATATAATACGAGTGGTGCATGTGTATATGTGGCATATATATATATATATATATGTCAACTGTTTCTAGTTAAACAGGAGATTCTCTAGAATCTCTCTTGTATTGGTTTTCTCTACAATAACTCAGGACTGAACGAATCACATAAATACATCAGAGAGAGAGGAACACATGTTTACAAGTGATGAAGTGATGCAGCAGAAGATGTATTTTTGTGGAGATGCAGAGAAAAAAAGGAAGAGCTCGCCTGCGTGTGTGCTTTTGAGGATTTTGTTGCTTTGAACAAGACGAGACTTCCCCAGTGAAGAAAAAGATGACCGAAGAGAATGATAGAGACAGAGAGAGAGAGTAATGGAGACACAGAGACGAGACAGAGACAGAGAGCTGAAATGTATATGTAGACAAGTCTGCATTGCTGCAAGTAGACGAGTGAATGCAGTTTATAGCGGCACATATGACACAGAAGAAGAGAGTGTGAAGGTCGTTGAGGAAAAGAGAAAGACTTCCACAGAGATATGCAGAGGTCAGAACCCGTACATACGTAAAGACACACTGCTGTATCATGTACAGAGACATATTAGAAACATACAGATATCCATAACATATGGAGACACATCTGTTCATGTATATTTAGGTGTAGTAATAAATATTTGTATGATGCTGACTTCCTGGAATTGAATGGACTCCACTTGCTGGCGACAGAGAGAAGAGCGAAAGGTTATGCAAATATTCGATATTGATGTGTGTAAGGGAGATATGTGTATGAAGTGGTGGATAATGCATTTCCTGTGTGCACGTTCTTTACTTTTGATTCTTTTGTGTCTCTCGGCATTTCGATCTCCAAGTTGTGGCACTTTTCAGGTGTACGTACACCATGCGCCTTGTTGCCACTTTATAGAATCATGTATTCAGAAAGACAGAAGCACAGTAGATGGATAGAGACTTATCATGAGAAGACACTCACTTCTTTTGTCTCTCTCGCTTCTCTCCTTCTTTGTCTCTCTTTGATTTTCGGTCTCCACTGTGTAGACGTCTTCGCGTTGACGTCAAGGCATTCTGCTGTTGCGCTGTTCACAGCAGCACCACCCTCCTCCTGTTGCTCTCACTTTTACATGTCCTCCTCGCTGCTACTGTTGCTGCTCTCCATTGGTAATGATTTTGCTGGTCTCCATCGCTGCTGCTGCTGTTGCTCGCAATTCTACTGCTGCTCTCTACTACTGCTGCTGCTGTTCTCTTACTGCTGCTATTCTCCTCACTGCTGTGACTGCTGCGCTCGGTCACCTGCTGTTCCTCAACACGAGTGCCGCTGCTGCTCTCCGTTGCTGCTGCATCACTACCGCTGCTGCTGCTGCCCTTTTTGCTGTTTGCTGCTCTCAGTGCTACTGCTGCTGTTCTGTGTTGCTGCTGCTGCGCTCAATGCTGCTGCTGCTGCTGCTGCTCTCCACCACTGCTGCTACTCTCCGGCCGCTGCTGCCCGAATTGACTGCCGCTTGTCGGCTGCTGCTGTTGTTGGTTGCTACTGCTGTGAGGGTTGCTAGTGCGTGTTTTGCGAGACTGTTGCAGTTGCAGGTTTGAATAAATATAAACTGGTCTTCTTAGGGGAACAAGCAGTGGAGACGCGTCGATCATCACGCGCTTTATGTACGATACATTCGACAACAACTATCAGGTCTTCTTCATCCGTTCTTCACTCTTGCTCATTATGGTCCCAGGGCGCTGAGACTCTGCTGCTGCTGGTTCTGGTGTTGCAGGTGAAGTTGCCTCTTCTTCCAGAGGGATCCTCTCTGGAAGGACAACATAATTCTTTTTCTGCAGGACATATCTCCAACTCTGCATGTTTATATCATCCTACATCATCCAAGAGATAGTTCTTTCTCTGTCACGTGTCTTCATGTTTTGTATGTACATATGCAGATAGATACATATACTACGTGTAACATATATATATTATATATGTGTATACATCTGGACTGTTAGATTTGTAGATATATGCAAATATAGATTGATATAGATAGCAATTCTGCAACATGAATATTTCTATGTGCAGATCTGTTGTGATACATATTAAATGCTATGCAACGGCATACAGCAGCAATATCTTCAGCAGCAACGTGGATCTGCACCTCTGCATGCGGACAGCAATGATAGGAGATGATGCACTCAGCAGCAGCAACAGCAACATTCCGCCGAAAAAGCCAAAACAGCAGCCTTTTAAGCAACAACAATGCATCTCGCAGCAGCAGCAACAGAACCGCAGCAGCAACAGCACGCAGCAGCAGCAGTAAGCAACACAGCAGCAACAACAACAGCAGCAGCAACAGCAGCAGCTAGCAGCAGCACAGTCACCAGCAACAGCAACAGCAACAGCAACAGCAGCAGCAACAGAGTAGCAACAAGCAAACAACAGCAGCAACAGAAGCAGGAGCTTACGGCAGAAGGACAAGTGGGGTCTCTTTCTCAAGCGTATGTCGCACAGAGTAGTGGAGGTCTTCTTCGATCTCTTACTGACGCAGGAGCATTTGCAGCGTCTGCTGGTGGATATCCCTCTCTTCATAGCAGCACAGTTCCGGCTGCAGCATTTGTAAGGCAGCTGCTTCACGTGTCAATAGGAACTGTGTCTCTGATCAAGAGAGCTTCACTATCCCTCTGTAGATCTCCTTTGCTAGGAACGCATGCACTTCGCGCATCATCGCGTATTTGCTTCCTCTATGGACATGCTGTTCAGGAACGATCGGAATCGACTGCTCGAAGACTCTCTACCTCGCAAGATCCGATGCGCCTGCAGCTTGCGTTCTGGGACAGCATATTAGAGACTCTTCTGCGGTTGTCGATATCTAGCCACCACCTGGAATATCCTTCCTTCTTCCAGGGTCGATGAAGACTCTGAACTGCAGCTGCAGAGCTGCCACAATGATGCCTGCTGCTGTTCAGCAGCCACAGCAGCAACTGCTATGTCAGCAGCAACTACTCCCCTGCAATAGCTGTGGGCAAGATTCACTCGTGATGCTGCACTGCTATCCGAAGGTAAGGACGCAATGATAAAAGCTGCGGTCCTGCAGTCATACTAAGAAAAACTTTGTTTACAAATACATATACATATATACATGTACATATGTAGCTGTATGTAGGGGAGAAAGCAGACAACAAGGTAGCTCACCTGATAAGGCAGCAGTATTTGTTTTTATTTGCTGAGTAGTACAGACAGGGCTTCAGCAGCAATACCGAGGCAGTGGATCGTTTGATGCCGCGGCAGGTGCGTTTCCCGGTGTACAGACACCGAATTTCTCTCCTAAAAACGCCAGGACATCACTCCCCTCAGTGACTGAGACACGGAGTTCTTGAAGTCTCCGCAAGCACACAGATATATTGATACAATCAACCTGTAAAGACAAGCATATGAAATCTGCTTGGATATCAACATTGACCTTCCCTTTCTTCTTCACTGTCATGAGGTAATTCCGTCTTTCTGAAAGGAGTGAAAGCTAGATAGAGATATGAAGAGAGAAAAAGAAAGAAGAGATATATGCATGTGATACTGAGAGACGAATATGCTGGATATATACATACATACACGGAAAGAAAGAGATAGACAGATATATATGTATATATGCGCCGCAAGAGTCGACACCGAAGGATACATATAGATATATATGTGTAGACGTATGTATTTCACATGTCCTGCTACATCTGTCATTCTGCATCTATACATATATATATGAACAGATATCTGTGTGGCTTGAAATAGACGTGGGCGCGTGTAGTGTTCTCCAAACGTGCAAGCAGGAAACAAGCTGACTTCTGGTTTCTGTGAAGCTGCTCTCATACAGACTCTCTTTCTCTTTGCTCTCTTCCCCGTCTCTATCTCTGTCTGTTTTTCCTGTTTATGCGCCTTATCAGTCTCACTCACGTCTCGTCTGTTTATGAAGCGTATGTATATATATATATATATATATAAATATGTCTTTTGATGGATGCGTGTATGTATGCATATTTATGGAGAGACAAGGACAGCAGTAGCGATATAATATATATATATATATATATATATATATATATGTGCAGTTGAAGCCGTGTGACTGGCATCGCAGGCAGATCGGCATTCTGCTGGGGAGCTACTTCACAAATATATGAGAGCAAGCGCACATCTTGTACCTCCTTTATCTATATATATATTCGATTTCACTGTAAATGTATGTGGCTATGTTGCATATATATATATATATATATATATATATATAGCGCAGGTAAATACGTGTGGGCCTGCGTATGAAGATTTCGCCGGACGGAAGCACATGTCTATCTGGGTATGAAGGAACATCAACTCTTGGTCTTCATATATATATATATATATATATGTACAGGCACGCATAGTTGAATAAATAGTTTGATAATACAGGGTTAAAAGTATATGAGGACGTCAATGGAAAATACATTTCGCTACTTTTCTGCGTATTTGTATAGGTGTCGGCGGGCGTTGATAGAGAAACCAAACGATGACGTATAAGAAGGGTTAGTTCACGCCACTCCACATCGCTGCTCCACGATCATGCGCGGTTTCTTGCCATAAAATAGATATATGGATAAGTAGTCATGCGTCAGTTCAATATGAATAGATATGTACCTGAGTTCATTATAGATAGATGAACAGTTATGCCAGGTTCATGTATACATATAGAGATAGAATTTAATATATGTACAGATATAGATGTAAGAGATAAAATAGACATATAGTGATGTATTCGGTTCAATATATAGACATATACAGATAGGTCCCAGTCTAATATATGTATAGGTAGGTGTACATGAGTTCCATATATACGTAAATACATAGATAAAGATGTGGGGTGCTTCTCGATGGCGGAGGAAGAGAGTTGCAGAAGTTTGCTTGATTTGAATGTCATCATTGCAACTGAAGATGTCCTGATCCTGACAGCTTGCCGTGGCACTGGATTCGCGGGTATATCTATCATTCGCTGCTGCATCTTGGTGGTGCTTCTTATTCCCTGCCCTTCGGCTGCTGCTAAATCTACTACCCTTCTGCTGCGATTACAGTGACTGATCTTGTGTTTCTGCGTACTTGCTGCTGCTACAGCAGATGAAGCACAGACGCGAAAGCCTACGCTCCAGTTGCTTCTCTTCAATTGGACCTGCCCGGCCGTATGGTGCTGCATCCGCCTCTGTTGTTGGTGCTGTGATACCTCTGCTCTGCTGCTGCTGCTGTAGCAGTGACGCCTCCTCCTGCTGTTGATGTGGGACCCTCTGCTGCTGCAGCTGTGTAGCACTATTGCTGCTGCTGTAGCAGGTGCAGCTGTTGCAATGACGCTTCCTCGCAGCCTGCTGCTGGTGTTGCTGTGGCACAACTATTGCTGCCGCTGTAGCAGTAACGCCTCCTCTTCTGCCTTAGGAAGAACGCCTCCTCCTCTTCTGCTGTAGCAGTAAAAGCCGCTTCCTCTCAGCTGTTGCTGTCCCTTCCTCCTTTGTCCTGCTGCTGTTGCTGTGGCACCTCTTCTTCTGCTGCTGATGCTGGGTCCACGCGTGTCCTGGTGCCGCAGATATTGAAATGCGTTACATATCTCTGTTGCGCTTTGAATGCAGAGAGGGCAACGATGTCATTATATCACTCGTGGGTAACAAGACGGACTTATGATCGACGGTAATACATGCTGCTGCTGCTGCCAGCCTCATGGGAGAACCTGGAGTCAGGAAAAGAGCTCTCTACAGTAGTAGTAGTAGTAGTAGTAGTAGTAGGCGTAATGAAGAGGAGCTGTTGGAGGACACCGGGGGAAACCAAAAGAAAGAGGACTAGTTGAAGGAATGTGGGCAGCAGAAGCAGATCTCTAAGGGAATCGATACTCTGATCATTAAGGTAGCAGCAGGTCGACTTTATCACGAGAAAACAGAAGAGGTGCTGGTCAGGTGCTGATGCTGCTGCTGACGCTACGCGCTGATGCTGCAAAAACTGCGGCGGCGGCTGATGCTGCTGCTGCTTCTCCTTCCTCGCTGCTACCGCATGTTTTGCTGTTTGAGGGGGCAGCAGACGTGGCAGTGGCAGGAGGAACATTCATTCGGGAAAGAGATCTCAAGGCACAGCAGTTCTACTTTCACCAGAGGAGCAACACGAGTGTGATGGGAGGAGGACATTATCTGCATGCTGTTGCTAGTGAAGTCGTCTTCCGGCCCATACGTGGGGAAGAGGTTTTAACTGGCAGGCACCACACTCTACGTGTATTAGTAGACCTACTACCTTCCTCGAGTATACGTCCTGTTGTAACAGTAGTAGGAGGAGGAATAGCAACAATACAGGAGCTACAGTATAGCACTAGTGCTAATAGAGCCGGACTTTTAGAATACGAGGTCATATAGTACAGGGTTATATGAATCATATTCAAAATAGTATAATACAGAGGCTGTGTGTAGCAGTAATCATACTAGAGGAGACCTACACAGAATAGAGTCATGTAGTGTAGGTCTTCCAGTAGGAGAATACAGGAACTACTGTATAGCGGCAGAGTAGGAGTCACAGGAGTTGTAAAAGAGAAGCTACAGTGCAAGAGGAACAGTAATTTGAAAGGGGAGCTTTAGTAGGAGGATAGCAATAGAGTAGAGGCGGTAGAGGGGTACTATCCTGCTAATAGGATAATATCACTATGGAATTCATTATAATAGATGGATAATCTGTCAATAGTAGTATTGCTCCTGTAGTAGTAGTAGTGTCGCTGGTGTCGTTGTTGGAGGTGGATGGTACTACTGGAGAAATGGCATTTTTATTGTAGTAGTCTCACAAGTCATAGTAGTAGCATAGAGACATGGAAGAATGTAGCAGTCAGTAGTCATAGTAGGAATAAGTGTAGTAATGTAAAGATAAAGCTTTATAGTAGTAGTCCGTAATGGTATTAGAAGTAGTAGTATAGAAGCAGGAGATTATTGCTACAGTAGTAGTCAGTAGTCATATTCATAGGAGGAATTATAGTAATGTCTACAAGCAGTCAGTAGTAGTAGTAGTAATGTAGAGTATTAATAGTGATATAGAAGCACAGAATCGTTATAGCAGCCAGTAGTAATAGAAATAGGTGGAGTAATAGTAATAGAGAGCTGGAGAGTCATATTAGCGGTGAAATCACGGTTGAGGAGTAGTAGTAGTAGTAGTAGTAGTCACAAAGTCAGGTAGTCGAGTAATAGAAGTGTTTGTCGAATAGTGTAACAGTACGATAGCAGCAATAGCAATGGAAGAATTTTCATAGAGTAGAGCATCATCACAGTAGAGATCAATAAAATACGAGAGCCAGAAGAGGGATGGAGGAGGCTTTCCAGAGTTGTAGGGGCAGTGATCATATGGCTGGAATAGGTCTCTCTTGCGTCGCCGCCTCTTGGATTTCGCCTTCTCGTCACTTTCGATGGCTTTGAATTTTTCAGAAGGCATAGTGTATGTGTATGTGTCTGTACACGATGATATCAGCACCCTGCAAGGCGAAGGGAAGAGCCTGCAACGCCCGCTTTCTTCTCGCGTCTGTAACAATCCCTCTTTTCCTTTTTTCTTTCTTTATGTCTTTTATAGAAGAAAAGAAGAAGAACCAACTAGAGCAGTCTTCTCACTCTCTGTATATGTGATTGAGAGAAGTTGAGCTACGTGTCGCTACGCTGTAGAAGAGAGACAGACACAGTGCAATGACATAAAGGTCTACGGGTGTTAGAGTTTACATTTAAAATATGGAGGTGTATCTACGGGTATAATGCGACTGCTTCTATTTTCTTCAGGCAGGTGTCACGAAGAAGAGCTGGGCAAAAAGCGCAGGAGGTATGCAATCCATTTACTGTAACACTTTGAATTTCTTTTTTTTCGTCCCCCTCTTCCACGAGACCCCACATACAAGTCACATACGACTTTCAACAATACATGGAACAGCGCAGAGCACTGCTCTACCCGCAAAAAATGCAGTTTCTTCTTCTGCTTCTTCTTCTTCTCACAAGTGCTCTTTCCTTCTCTCCATGTCTATAACATGGTGGGGCCCCCACGCTAGATCGTCCACACCCAGATGTCTTCATATATATATATATATATATATATATACATATATATATATATGAATATGTGTGTATATATATGTATCTGTATATACGTACGTGTATATATATATTTATATGTACATATATATTGTATATATGTATGTATATGTATATATTACATTGATGTCTGTACTCTCGTTGGTTTTAGAGGTGCGCTGGTGGTTGTTGTTCATAACGCAGAGGTGCGGCTGTCGTCTATTGCGTTGTCCTTTGTCTTGATATTTGTTTCATTCATTCAAGATGTGATTCTCTTCTTTTTTCCTTTAGAAAGGTATTTCTCACATTGAACCTTTCCTTGTCGTCTTCTTTTGTCTGCGTGGTAGCATGATATCATGTTCGTGGAGACGAGTGCCAAGGCAGGCGTCAATGTGAAGAGTCTTTCCGGAAGCTGGCCTCTGCATTGCCAGGCTAGGAGACTCCAGCAGACCCGTCCGATGCACAAGTAGGGAGCCTCTTTGCGAAGATCTTTGTATCTTCTTGTTTATTTCTTCTCAACCTCTGCATGTATAGCGTCATGTACGTCACACACTTAGTAGTGGGCTGTTCCAAGGCTTCAAATGCAGTAATAACGTGTATAAAATGTTTTTAATCATACACATATATAAATAGATATACAATCCGTATGTACATATGCTAAAAATATACACAGACAGAAATACGTACACATATATAAATATATATATATATATTTCATATAGGCATACATACGTATAGCTAGATATGTTATAGAGAGAGGGAGAGATAAAAATACGTCTAGATATATATACATGTAGATATATATATATATATAATATATATACAGATATAGATATGTGAATGTGCATGTGGAAGTTATTGGAGGTCGAATATATCGAAGATTATTTGTCTATGTCTTGGTGCGTGAGCTACATAACGATTGAATGGCTCTTCTAGTGGATCAGGATACGTGTTAGTAGGCTACCTCGTGTTTGGTGATGATGCTCTTATTTCTTTTATATTTCCGATAACTGCCGTACGATTGCATTACGTCCCGCACCTCATGATTCTGTTTGTCTCTGTGGGAATGGACGTCTGCGGGTGTGCGTCTTCGTGGTATAGTACGCGTGTGAAATTTTTTTCTACTTTCAAACAAAGAACACGTTCCCATGTCTCTCTCTTCACACAAGGAAAAAGCTGCAAGAGAGACGTCCATGGATGATTTTGCGGCTGGTGCCCACGGTGTGCATCGAACAACAAGTGGTTGAGGAACCAATTACGCGTATGAATCTATCTGCTCCAACAAATTGGTATATATATAAGTATATCATGGCGCATGCGTCTATTGTTATATATATATATATATATGCATGCATGCGCGCATGCGTCTACATCGTGTTGGTCGGAGGAGCCGACTATCAACCGTAGAGATCCTTTTGCCTTCGTTTTGCAAGTGGAGACCGTTGTATGTGGAATATGGAGACGGTAGATATAGAGATTCGTTCATGCGTATACTTATAGGTATAGATAGTGAGATATAAGTATAAAATACAGGAGCTAGCACAGGCCTCTTCGCAATGTACAGATATAAATAACACTCCACGTTAAACGTGTGGAAGGTGAATACGAGCCGTAGAGAAGCAGAGAACTTCACCTCGCGTAGATTCAGTTTCGTATATTAATGTGGCTCTACCTGTAGATATCTGCATCTGCAGGCAGATGGATATATACATGTGAAGAAGCTTCAGTACGTATAGTAGATGAAATGATTCGTGGCATGGCTGAGAAAAAGTAGGAGGTGCACATCATCTGCCGAGAGAAATTTGCAAGTGCTGGGGGCAGCTGCCGTAGTTACATTTTTGCATAGATATTTTGAAAAACTCTGCTGCCCTGTTTCCACGTGATGGCTTCACTGCAATAACGCAGTGCATGCCGTGGCGGTGGTTTTGTTAAAACTGCTGCTTCTGCCGTTGATTCATCTCTGCTATGACCTTGCAGTGGTCGACGTTCAACTGAATGCGACGCCGCAGCAACAGGATCTTTCACACAAGAGCTCGTCGTGCGCGTGCTGAAGGTCACCGCTCAATGGTGATGGAAAGAATAACATATCGAAGTGACAAAATCGAACAAAAGAACAAGCGATGAAACAAAGTGGAACAAAAACAAGCGAAGAAACTAACTGTCCGTTGAACTGTATAGCCACGACGACTGCGGCCTGGACGCAGTGTCTATACAGCACGCGTGATTCCCTTACCACGCGACGGACTTGCCTTTCTTCCCATGCGATTTACCTGCCTCTGTGTGTGGGTGTGCACAAGTACGACCGTGACTGGACTTTTTCAACATTGTGGGTGAGGCGCGACCTGCTGGAAAACAATTTTGAATAGGCATCCCGTCCATGTAGGCAACTGATGATGGAGTAGCTCATGCATCGGTAGCGAATGGCGTAGATGTATTCGTATTGGTGTTTCTGTGTGTCTATGTGACAGTCTGCGAGAAGCGAGGTGTCTACATAGACACGCGTACCATAGGATGTGGATGCTTTTTCAAGCAGGCAGCCGCACAAATGCCTGAAAACATTTGAAAAAATCGAGACACCCCCATTCACGCGCAATCTTCCGTGTAGGTGTGGAAGACGTAGTAGCTGTTCACAGACGTGGAAATGCGCCTACTCGTAAACTTGCTGTCTGTACGGTTTGTGTGGACGTGGCCGAATCGATGTCCTCTGCTGCGAAGGCGGACAGGGTCTCCCGCGGACTTGCTACCAGCGGGGCAGACTGAGCCAGCGACAGCGCCACACGCAGCATAGAACACCGGACATAGACAAGGTGTCTTCGTTGAGAAAACGGCAGTTTGCGTGAGGTGAAAAACTCTCCCGCGAGACAGCGCCAGCATGCGGAGAGCTCGTCCTTCGTGAGGGAGCGCATTGAGGATTGATAATATGCTGGCAGTCGGGAAATCTGCGTAATCGACCAGACTCGTATCTAGAAAACTTGTAGCAAATACACAATTTGATAACTTCGAATCGTCAAGGCCGAGAGGAAATTTCCCAACGAAAGAAGTGCTCGAAAAGGTAGACATTTCAGCCAGAATATCACTTTGTGCCTGGTTTCACATTCGGACTTCAGAAGTGCAGAAAGACCAATACTACCCGGAAGTCAGGCACACGGACCACGTGCAAGACAGAAGAACGTGTATATCAACGTAGCGTCATTCGATATTAAATATAAAGCCCTGAAATGTTAACAGATCCACTCAGCAGGAACACGAGGTAATGAAAGTGAAACTGGTATTGTCCCAGCAGAGAACAGTGTTCGCAGCGTTCCAAGACGGCAACCGGGACCAATACTCGATTGATAATGCGGGTGGACACACAAAAGTTTACAAGCCAACGTAGGTCGATGAGTTCCTAGGCTTGGTCAAAGGTGAAGTACTGTAATCCTCGCGTTGTCACACCCCGCCACGCAAACTCACATACAACCAAACAGCGCGAAGAAGCAGAATAAAGACGTTACGCGCCTCACGTGCATAATAACCGTATCCGTGAAGTGGCCATAGAGCGAATCTACTTAGTAAAGTCTCACGTTCTGAGTAAAATTTCTAGGATATAACGTTGCAGAAAACTGCTTGTGATTAGGCCGCGCACCGGATAAATGCAGTCAAGCCTGTACGAAGAGCAGCTTGGAAGGTCGTTGTCGCTTGCCGTATGAGTACAAACCGGTGGAAGTAAAGTAGTGTCGAGATTTGTTACATGGCTGCCACGATTATGACTATCCGTGTCCTTTCCCCACGGAGAAAGCAGAGTGAAAACAACTGGGGTTTTTCCATATACGGCAAATCGGTAGGGTACTCAGGTGTAACGCCACTATTACGCTTGCCCTGAAAGCAGTCATGGTCAGGACTGGACTTTGCTACATCACGTGTGCTTGAACAAGACAGCAATAAGTCTGCTCGAGCATCTTAGCGCAGCTCCACACGCAGCAACAGTGCAGTGCGTACTACACTAATAGGCAGTGAGATTCCTTGCGAACGCGCTAGCCAATTCTTCCTTCACGAGGACTAAATACTGCTATGATGCGGGGCGTGCATTTTCGACCTCACTTCCGCGTTCTTCGGACTCCATATACATCGTGCAAACGCATCGTTGCTGGTTTGAACGCGCAGCGGCGAGTGCCTTCCCCGTAACGACGCACAGGTCTCTGTAATATTACATGTTTGTTAATAATTACCTTTTCAGGCAATCGCATGTTGGTGATTCGTAGTAAATATTGACGCTCAGCTTAGCACAAGTACATGCACGGGGTACGCGTTCCGCCGTATTCGCACGGACATACAATCACTGGGTACCACGCAGTTGTCCATATATATATAGAAGAAAAGGATGCTGAAAATTCATCTATTTAACAAATCTCCTTAGCAGTGCTTTGCGCATGTACGTGGTTCCACGCCGAAAACGTGTGAAACTGTCGCTAAATTCAACATGTGTCCTAGCTCAAAATGTACCATTAAGGATTACTCCGACAGTGCGCGCAAGAAGGTAACATTACAAGACGTCCTCCCTCGGTATGTGTTAGCTCTGAAACGCCGTTTGCAGATCTGCGATGCGCATGTACGGATTTTTCATAATTGGCTGCAGGTGACCCGATGAAGGAAGTTGCACGGCGAGCGGGAATAGCTACACGTCTACTACTGTCCTTCTTACAATTCCCATAAGTCTTCAAGAGGCCGTCGGGTACACCTGCCGTCCACGACTTCCTGTAAATTGGCCACTACCTGGGTACGCGCAGCTTGACATTCAGTTTCGCTAGATTTGCCACAGTTTCATCTGATCAGCTTCTGTGCAAGAGCTAAGTCTATGATGGCGTCCATGGTTGTAGACGTTGTGAAACTGCGAAGCTACGCAGCTGTATGCGTTGAATTGTTCTTTACGGCTGCCTGGGCGCCAGCTAATTTGATAGGTCTCCTATGTTACTTATCATATTGTTAGCACATATACAGCTTAAGTACTGATATTCACGGTGCATTCCATGAGGACGTCCAGAGGAAAACGGAGGCACTGAAAACTGTTTCAGTTCGTTTCTCACAATTTCAGAGCCTACAAGTGTAGAAGGCTTCTTCCAAACCAAAAAACAAGTATGCAAGGTGAAGTAGGCGCATGCATATGCGGCAGCGCACTGCTGCGCCTGGCACGCGTTCTGGCGTTGGATATTCGCGACTCAGCAGTAAACCCAGTTTTCTCGGGCAAAAATAACAGGTAACAAGGAATCGGCTTCGAACAAGTTGCCACGTCCTCCGTTTTTGCCCTATGTGCATTTCCAGTCGTTTTTTTCGGTTAAATTCCTCTACGGCAGAATGGAGTATTTACGTTCTCTGTGCAGTAAGCGGGGTCCTCCGATACCACACAAAAAGAGTCACGTTTCTGACCCCTACAGGCGAACCTGCCGCAGATATGGAAAATGTGTCTGTCAATTCTTCGTCGTCTTCAGTGTTGCTGCAAACTCTTCGCGCACGCGAATTTTCTAATGACAGCACCCAGCAACAAAACGGCTGCTCCATCTGCCGCCAAGGCAGCAAAGGCCGTCTTACGTGACGTAGCGGCTAGTGACCCTTCCCTACCCGCAGAAGTATTTGGACGATCCTGATAAAATCCCAAAATATTACGTTTTCCAAAGTAATATGGTTACTGATGAAGACCTGCAGCCAGGAATGCTGCGAAACCTCGAAGTAGACAAACGACTCACGCTGCCTACGCGTACACATATCCGCTTCCTTATCACAGCCACCGATGTCATTCACTCCTGGGCAGTTCCTGCTCGGCATCAAAGCAGACGCCATCCCGGGAAGGTTGCAGAGAATTAACACGTTTATTCAGAGAGAGGCGTCTTTTGGCGGTCAGTGCTCAGGTTGTGTGAGCTCTGCACAGTTTCATGCCTATTGTTATTGAAGCCGTGAGCCCGAAACTTACGCGCGGCACACGCCAAAAGTGGTACAAAGACTAATGGGAAGACCGGGTGGAAGAAGATCATGCCTAGTCTTTGGTTACTTTGCGGAGCAGTGGTACTGGTGTTATGAGAGCAGTATGCACTGGGAGACGACTTCTGGGCTCACCTACGAAAGTACTTCCATTTTCTCCCTCGTATGATGTACTGTATATCAGCGAACGCAGAGTACATAAGTGCCCAGTCTACGTCAGAAGTGGATCTAAAGGTGACTTAGGCTGGCAAGCGTAGGCAATCATAACCGGCCCCAGGCGAGACAGATAGGTGGCGCTCCATTGAATATTACTACTCTGTGAAGAGTTGGAACTACGTGGCTTTTCAAACATACAAACCAGCCACTCTTATCACTTTTTGATGCTGATACACAGACGATTATGTACAGAGTTTCCTAGCGCTGCAGCACTGCTTTCAACTCAAGAAGGTGGTTTCCAGACGCTACCGATGCAGAGTGCGTTGGACGAGAAGCTCCATTTTGTAATCAGAGTGGTCTTTCTCGTTCAAACAATGTTCGCCTGCAATACACTAAACTGTATAAATTTTTTATACCTGTTTGCCGTGATCGTTCACCGGCGAAGTGATATCCACCCAGAAACACTGGTATCGCAGGGCGCTTATTTCAAGACCAAGGAGTTTTTCGTTGTTATCCTTCCCAACAATTATTTGCTGTGACTAGCAAAACCTATCGCCTTCACCCTAAGTATTTCAGACACCTCAGTAAATGCTGGGTGTAGTCGAATAGTCATGAGCTGCAAATTCCTCATATGTGTAGATGTGCCGAATGTCTGTAAATTCATGTGTTCCTTGTCCATATGATGCTCATCCGTAATTATTTGTGCGTAACCGTGTCTACCGCATTGTTTGAGATCACCCAGAACATCAGGGTCATGTTTCATGTAGTTTAGATGGTGGAGAGGCACTGAGGACGGAAAACGATGCAGAGACATGCGCGGATGTGACTTCCTTGTTGCATTTCAAGTGTCTTTGAAGCCGGCTTCAGCTACACGTGAAATGCGCCGTCGAACCGCTTCCTCTTCAAATTGCCGGATTTACGTGGCACGCTTTTTGTGCACGTGAATAACGATGTCGCTTGAGACGTATATGTGGGGAAAAGCGAAAGAGCCTGGGTTTGCGTGCGAGCTGCGATATCTAAAGAAGACATCTTCGGTGGTACACCTTGTACAAGACGCGGTGAGGTAACGCCCGTCACAGCGAAGTTTCTAAACACACATACGCAGAATCGCACTCTGTTGGTACGTATAAATATATGAAAGTGTGTGAAGCCGCGTACACGCATACACGTGTTAAACGTAGGTGAAGGATCACTTTGGGGCGAACCCCTGTGGTGGTCTCCGGGGTTCACACATATGATAGTTTCTAGAATGCTGTAACATTCGAATCTATTGTTTGAGTGATTGTAGCCAAACAGAGTCTGGCCGAGCCCTTTCTTAGTATCATGCGGAAAGAAGCATCCGACGAATACAAATGCAGTAAAGCTGAAGGGATAGAGGCATTCCCAAAATACACATCGGCATTTGGGCGTGGAAACCGATGTCCGAAGTGTTTGATGCTACTTTCAAGCGTCAGTGCACTACCTATACACGTTTAGTAAATTACTGTTTGTAGATTGTAGGCTCGTTGTTCGTTTATGTCTGCGCGTAGCCTTGATTCAACAAGGTGACTTGAGAACAGCAGAACAATATATGTAGGAAAAATTGAAGTCATGTGTACAATTTTTGCTTGTGTAGTCACAAGTGAAAACTGTCTGCATGCTGCAACATTGCAGTTCCTTGCCGGTAAATTTCATTGTGCAGATGTTTCTCAGTTATCTTTCGACCCATAGGTTTTGCGTGTTCGCACGGTACTATAGAAAACCAGTAGGCATTTGGATGTGCACGTGTACCAGTGTATTCGCATAGAACGCATGAGTATGTGTACGTTGACAGTGGCACCAATTAGGGTTACACTAATTTGCGCTCAGGCTCAGTTTATAAATGCGAAGGGAGTATCGCGGTTAACTGCACCAACGTTAATCGCTATGTCTACACGCTATGTTAGCGAACGCAGAGGCTACCGTTGCTCCACTGTGAAGTGTTATATCACCTACTGATGACACTTGCAGCCCTCTCACCCTTCAGCGCCAAAGAGAAAACATATTGCCATCTGCGATGATTGCTTCAATTCTATGGTTTGGAGGGAAAAACTCCCGCTGGATAGTTCATGCTTTGCTGTCCATGGAAAGGATGAAGAGAGTACGACACACGGTGGTTACGGCGTATCTCCACTGAAGGTCTCCACACCGGCACGTGCAGTATTACTGGTTGACAACCAGCCCAAGAACTATCAAGCAGCAGCCTTTCCTTCACTCATTCCCTACGTGGACATGATGCCCCGTATCACACAGACGGAAGACGGATTTCTTGATTTGAGAACAGAAATTACCACGTTGCTGAAACTGCAATGGAAGTTGAGGTTCTTGCCGTTTGTGCCGCTCAGGTGTGCTGGTGTTCCTGTAAATGTGTCCGGGCCTTCCTTTGCCGTCATTATTGCTGCTGAGAAAGATGACATTTCTATCGTAAGTGATGTTGTCAGTGAGGGCAGTGAAGATTTCCAGCTGTAGCTCGTGACAGTTTTCACGGCTGGGGTTGGCATGATCTGTAGCTGTTCCGAATCCTAATTTAATGCACCTAACGCAAACAGGATAAACACGGAAACAGGTTAGCACGGAGTTCGCTGGCGTGGTGCTTTGACGTGCGAGTTGTTTATGATTAAATTATTACGGTACATGCACAGACATGCATTTCACATCTTAGGGCAAGCTACTAATATTGTAGATGCTCGCGCGGGAAGCCTCAAAAACGTGCAGTTCAGAGCACTTCCATCCTGAACCACCTGCAAAGTCTTTTTAGTCAGGTGGAAACTGAAGATCCGCGGCACTGCGTACCTACTTGCACGGGGGAGGTGATGAAAGGAGCAGCTCAGATACATGTATCTGTGCGAGCCTGATTCCGCAACTCACTGGTTCGAAAATTAAAAGGGCATCAATTATCTGACATTCTTCACTGTTGCAAACAAATGAAAAGCTTTAGCAGTTATAGTGCAAATATTCAAACAGGTGTGGGGCAAGAACAACAGATGCACTCCTGTCCAGTCGACGTCGATGCTTTTTAATCAATACGCCGAAGCCAGGTTATTTTCACCGTCAATGTTGAGAAAAGTTAAGCGAAATGATTCGCGCGAAACACTTGAGGAACACGTGGTTGTGCTTTATGCCTTGTTCCGGTGGCTGGAGAAGCAGCCGCTACCATGTACCGATTACCTGTGTACATGTGTAGCGTTTCCCGCCCCCGAACAGTCGTAAGGAGATGTGCCTGCTTGTTTACCTCTTCACGTTGACAAGTTTTTGCACACCTTCAAGAACGTGCTATTTGAGAGAGCCCTAAGACGGTCGTGAGCCAAGCGCAACAGTGTACATATTATTGATACGCACAGTAACGTCACGCGTGCTGCTGTCTCCTCCCCCCTTCACGAAAGGTCTCTTGTTTTCAAAATGCTAAACACTGTAACCAGCAGGCTGCCTCTAGGGGCGGAACTGATGTTGTCGGACCGACTGAAAAAGCTCGTGGATCCAGAATACAAACGAAAAGAAAGGCACAGGGGATTGCTTCCCATTAACAAAGAAAGCCCTTTGGTGACTTTCCCGAGAAAAAGGGAGCGCAGCAGCATCAGCCCTCAGCGTCGTTGGTGCCCAGCGTGCGTTTTTAACGAGAGGGAACGGCTTTTTTTGAGATCTTTTGGAAGTACGCCGCTACAGAGCTCATCTTTTCGCGTAGCCACATCCAGTAACATCAGAATGTAGAAAAGAGTTTTGCGTGAACCCGGTATAAGTACACGCCCAGGTGCACCTTCAGCGTATATGACACTACGATAAGGTTTGTACTGGAATTGACGTAAAGACAACCGAGATCTGCATCGCGGGAAGTGCGCAAGACGTGTAACATCTACTCACCGGAAGGGCTTCTTCCAACTGTATCCATGAATCGTCGACTTTTCTCGGGCAAGCACTATACAATGGTGTCAAACGTGTTGGGGCTGGCGCTGAGAAATCATAGCAGAAAATTCCACTTCCAGTGCTGTACAACATACCCCGAGCGATTACATTTCAGAATTTATCTGTACAGGATGGTGCAAGTATGTCGACAGCACTAGTAGATCTGTATCTGCGGCCTATTAAATTCATTGTGATGGTCAAGCAGTATGAGTTCGTGACTCTTTTCACCGTGTGTCGAGTTGGGTATCGTCCGTCGTCTTTTCAAACGTGATACATGCGTCCTCACTGCATGTATCTATAAATCATATGCATAAATAAGACGCACGCGCTGAATGAAGAGTCGATTCGTCTCTCAGTACAAATACGCGCACGTGTGCGAACCACAGACTTGCATGCTCACCTGTACAACATACTCGTATGTCTACGGATTTACGCATCGTATACACTAGTTTTATACATAACGCAGGAGTCCACCTAAAATCTATCCACATGTAATTATGCCGTCGCGCTTATTGGAGTGACGTAGTTCCTAGATGAGACTGCTTTTTCACTCCCAAAGCTCTTTTAAACATACGGCGTGCGCAGGCGTTTCGCGGTATCAAACCAACTCTGTATGTGCAGAGATGTGCACAGACCCAAGTAATTTATACGTGCACCTATATGAAAATCACCTAAGCATGTTGACAGCGCAACCTCTACAAGCCCCCAGTTCTGTTCCTACATGTTGCGTGCACGTGTGAATGGCTGCTGAGATCATGTAGGCCTAACGTTCGCGGCGAGACTCAGTCCCGTAAACCGGTGGATGATACTTCCTCCTGATAAGGGCGCTCCTCTACCACCGCGTTCGGGGCGTTCTCCCGCCGTGTTATCGAACCCTCGCAGTTTCGACTGTTCTACGATAGGAGAAGTGCCCGTTTCTATAGAACACGGCGCCTCAGGTAACCAGTGCATAGTTCACTGGGAAAGAGTTTGAATATGACAAGCCCGGTGGGCAAGAGCGGATACGCGTAAGTATGCAAGTAGATGTACGACTGAGTCTGTGCCAATATGTAATGCTTGTCTGCTTATACGGATGCCTTGTAACGTAGAAGTGGTTACCTGCAGACGTGGAAATACGCAAGCACACACGAGCACCTCAGGCTGGTAAGGTCGACGTAGGAAGTAGTCGAGAAAATCCTAAAACCTTATTTTGACCCGATGACTGCGCGGAACACAGCTCGGATTTTCACTGTATCGAAAAAAAATGGGTTCCAGAAAAGCGTGCATCTGACTTGAAAGGCCTGCCCTGAAGGGTCATAAACTGAGACAAACAGGAAGCCCACTTCATGCGTTGATACAGTTTAAAAAAGAACACGGCTGTTAGGGCACAACCCTGGGCTTTCAGGACATGCATCTACATTTAGCTACTACGACACTCTCGTATGCGTGTAACTTGACCCAGTGTAATACCAGCCAGGAAAGCACGTGTGCATGAGGAGGAACAACATGGTCAGAGAACACGTACGTAGAAGTATATGTAGATTTACGATTGTTGATCGTGTATTTATGCTGATTACGCTTGTACCACCGGCGTACACAGATATACCTGATGACGTAAAAGTGCGCGTATGCGTTGGTCCATGCACAGACGTAATTACATAAAGAAAGAAAGCATATTACAGAGTCAGAAAGTCTTCTCAAGAAACATACGTCCTGAGGTTGAGCGCCCGTGTGGCGTTCAAAAAGAATCACAAGAATAGCAGTCATCTGTATCTGGTGAAAAACGCAGGCAATCGGGTGCGGTGGAAGACTGAACCTCATCTGCTCGACTACCAGCACTTTTCTCCCCATCTTCTTTGACGGCCTTCGAGAGAAAGAAGATCCCTACAGATTTCTCGCCGTGCAGGGTGTACGTCACATGCTGCACGAACGCCGCATATGCCCATGTAGTACCTGGAGGCGTACGTCAGTGCGACAATATCTCACCCTTATAAGGCTATCACCTGGCGTTGGGCAAGTGGTAGCCCTGAATCAACATCGACGCGCGACATCTACGTTGGCATCCATATGTGAGGCATTTGCATCCGTGTGTCTGTATACGTCAGGAGGTACATAAAAACTTGCGTGACATGTTTTTACCCGCATCTATGTACTGGTTCATCAAGAAAAGTGAGCATGTAGGTCCTCTGGGAGAACTGCACTTGGGCTGGCACTACACATGTGTCTACACATGTGCACCCATTGTTACCTCTCTACAAAAGTGAAAGCCTGAAAGGCGCAAGAAAATTCATGTTGGAGACGGGCAGATGACATGGAGAAAAGGGCGCTTACAGTTAACATGGCGTTACAGTGAGTGAGCGCAGCGCTCTATAAAATGAGGTGTGTGTCCAATAAATTCCACGTGCGGACTTTAATGTGCGTTCTATTGCAGCCGAACGGCACCTGCGTAGCGCGCTACCGGTTGCACCCGCTTTGGTCGATCTATTGAAGGGTGCCCTTTGTAGTGTTCTTCGTAAACTATTGCTGATACTCAGACCACCGACTTGCTCCAAACTGGTGGCCAAAAGCACTAGTTGCACTTCCGGCAACTCATTATTCCAATCAAAAGGCCCTCAGTACGCGTGATTGTGAGGGAGGATGCAGCTCAAGCACGAAACGTCAGTATGAGCTTTATTGGGTTATCCACAGCTACGTAATAAGGCTGGGACCTGAGAGGGTTGCAGAGTTCATGTTGAGACGCAGGCCACTAGAGCATGCTCCATTTGCACAAAGTAGTAACGTACTCCATCTAAAGAAGTACACAGCCTTCAAGACATTCCCGCAATAGTAAATGCCAGTCGAATCGATATGCGATTCAACCTGAAATAATATAGGCTGCGATGCCCCCACGAACTGCTCGTTCGAGGCTTATTTTTAGCACACGCGCGCTACAAAGGGCGCATCTGTCCCGGCGCGTTCAATACCGGATCGTATAAAAGTGCAAGAGCGCGCGGTACCAGCCGTGTAGTTTAATGCCATGTCTCGACTACCAACGCTGGGGAAACAATCGTGTAGTGAGGGGCAACAACACCCGTATGTGATTTTACACATCTAACGTGCGTACACAACCAAAAAATGCACCTTTTTCTTTATGCGAAATTGCACTCCTATCTGTGCTGGGCGTCCCATTTGGTATTTAACGCTTTTTCGCTCTGTTGCGTCCAGGTGATTGCTATTACCTTACGAGTTCTTCAGGCGCTGGTTCTTTCTGGTGAGTCCAAGCCACATCCTACATACTACAAAGAATCTGTCTGCTGAGAAAAGGATGGTGATAGTCGCAAACACGCGTACATTTTTTGCGATGCACGTAAAAATACAAGTATCTCGAAAAGGCTTCAGTCTCCAGATTGGCGTCACCGGTTCTGCAGAGGCAGGTACACCCAGATGTTTACGTCAAAGGCCTTATCTTGCACGCGTCGAATCGTAGAATCACTATGTGTTTCATACGGCGTACTCAAATGTGATCGTGCTTGCAGGTGGGCACGGTGGTCGTGTGCTCAATCTCGTGCGGATATAAGTGCATATCTAGACATACGTATTTATAAGACACATTTCCGCGGTGGGTGTACAAATGAGTGGGCATGTAATACGAAATTTGCGGGCTGGTTGATGACTACCCTGACACTGAAACGATAAAAAAACACAGTAAAGCATGTGTTTTTCTGCGCATAACAGGTGAGCATATCGGCGAAGCACTAGTTCCATACTATCAGCAAATTCTCCCGTGCTTTTTAACTTTCGTTAATAAAAACGAAAGCAGGGAGACAAAATTTACTACGCACAACGAAGAAGGTAAATGGAAATGTGCGTGTGTGTGTGTGTGTGTGTGTGTGTGTATGTGTGTACGTACGTACGTGTGTGTATTCGTACTGCGTCTTCTTCTGTATAGTGGGGGTGACTGCACGAAAGTTGCAATGCTGTTGGGCAACTTCTGGAAGAACACAGGCAATGCATACACTGTGATATTAAGTCTAGTGTTGCTTCTGGTTTCCCTTGACCAAATGTACGCTTTGCAACTCGGTACTTCCACTGCCAAAAGCCTGCGTCTGCGCCGTATGTACGGATATGGGAAGACACGTACGACAGTTTGGTATAGTAAACATATACATATGTACACGTTATCACTGTTAAAGCCTTCTTCCCGAAGTATATATATGTATATATATATATATATACATGCATGAGCATCTACAGCTAAACCCGTTAGGTGTCGGCAGGTAGACAGGCAGTGGACACTCTTGCTCCAAGAGATATAGAAACATAAATATATGATTAGCAACACAGCTGAAGGCAACGTTTGTCTACATCAGTTTCTCTTTGACACCCTCCTGTGAAATCTTGAGATGGTGGCGGGAATTAGCTGTAACTGTTGGAGTACTCAAAACAATATGAAACATGGCAATCACACCGGCACATATGATACTGGCTGCTTGCTACCCTCTGGCCAGCCGGCACTTCAAATCATATGCCCTGCGTACGGCATTACAGAGGTGCAGACCTCTGCTCATTAATCTGATCTGACCGGGTGCCACCAACCGAGTAGACCTGTATAGACTTCACAATATTGACGCCGTTCTTCCCGTCTCTTTGCCATTTACGCTGGTGCTCCACGCTCCTTGTTGTGGTAACCTTCTTGCGCTACATTCTCATCAGAGAAAATATCGGGGATTTGATTGAAGAAACTCTCCACATTTTCGAGAGCAGAGGAGGGCCCAACGCTTTCGCAAAAATCAAGTATATCATTTCCGTGTACGAGAGCTGCATCACAACGATTTACGTGCGTCGGGGCAGAAGCCCACGTCACACCATCCATCAATTCTGTTTGCCGCCCTCAGTGCTTGACGTCCCAGGGACAATATGTGTGTAAATCCTTTGATTACACGCACGTAGTCTGAGTCTACTTCTCTGGCTCTCCTTCGGTGCAACGTGATCAAGCGACATATATTATTGCTTATTGGACGTAAGTGTTTCGCAGTATACAGTGTGTACGCAGACCTTCTCGCATGAACGGCATATGTGTGTCACCGGCCACCGGGAAGCTTCGAGGAGATACAGTTGGTACAACGGACGTAAGATATTAGCAGTATGTCTCCGTTGTCTGTTGTATGGAAAGCGCTAATATATAAAATGAGTATATTTACTACATTGCCATCTTGAGGGTTAAGGTTACCTTTGTGGTTCACTTTTTTCATGTCAAAGGTGTGAAATCGCGGGCGTTGTCTGCAGCGACGGCCCTGTGCATCGATCACATGGCCATCCCTCCCAACAGATTATCGACTAATTAGTCGTTAGTTCCTTCGCACTTATTTATCAGCTGTGGACACGTACATCAGAGTTGAGATGGTACGTATGAAAATGTACTTTTGTCCTCCATCCACAGAAGGCGACTTAAATGTGCACTTCATACGATGTCCAATGTCCTTCAAGCGAGAGAACTGACAATGGACCGAAGCGCCGTGTTGCATGAAAAGCAGCCTTGTGTTAACTTGCTATTGATACATGCTTGTTTAAGAATATCAGTCTACGGAATTTCAGGACCGCTGTGATCACTGTGTGTCGCGAGTCGTGGTATCCCCAAATTTATCGCCTAATGAACTGAGCCGAATTATACACGGAAGTTGGAAATAGAGTTCCCATGCATGCGGGTCTTCGTTACTGCGTAGTTTTTCACTGACGAAGTATGCAGCCTTGAACTACGTCGTCAATGGAACAAAATATCACCTAGACCGTTTATTAAATCCGAAAAGCCGTTGCTAATACGGCTACCTACTACTTTTGTCACTACTCCAACCGCTGGCATTCATACAGCAAACACGACCGTCCACATGGCGTATACAATATTTCCAGAATGCGCTCCTTACTATAATTTGGAATCGTAGCGACACTGCGCTCGATGAAAGGGTGTCGCCTGTGTCCGCTGCCGAAGTAGAGGCCCACTAGTAGATCTACTTCTTCAACCACTCAAGTACAGAAACATGCTCCCGCCGCCGTTTTACGACTAGAACGATTGCCGCAGCGCCTATGCCGCTACTGAGAAGCAGAAGGGCTTGCCTAGAGTTTGTCTGGCATTTCTGCACAGGGAAGTCCAGAGTTGTTATGCGGAAGTCTCTCCGCAAGGCATCGTGATCGTACGTCACAGGATGTTCCTAACCACTTCTCGGTCATTGTGAATGACATCCTCCACAGTTGACGGCTTTCCGAGGAGAAGCCTCCGAAAAGGTGGCAGATACCTCGAAGAGTGGCAAGTACCGTTGAAACGCACAACTGTCAAATACGACAACGACGTGACGCACCTCGCGAAGTGCCTGCATTGGGAAAAAAAGTCTCAATGGTGTGTTCTGCAGACGTAAGCAGCGGTTGCGCCCGTTCTCACACAAGAGGCAGTGCGTGCGTACCTACCGACCGCCACTCCCGGATGCGTATACACAATATGTGCACATAGACCGATACAGTTATCTGCGTAGATACACGCCAACCTCTGTGTCAGCACACACCTCTCTCAACATACATGGACGCACACACACATGCAGTTGCCCATGTTCACCTGGCTGTCATTTTTTAGTCTTCAGTGAACATGTGTCTAGGGAATGCGGTACAACCGAAGCACAAGTAAAGCCTCCATTACGACCATTCTGCTTTAGTGTGTTTGTTTATTGACGCATTTTCGGTATCTCACTGCAAATGATGTGAACGAACATCCTGACGAGAGCCCACCTGCGCATGCTTTCACCTAGTGACTTCTCGTTCACCGTCTTCCCATGATTTTTTGCTTACCCGCCCTGTGGCTTTCGCTGCATCGACTCCCGACCGTTTTCTTCTATTCAGTCTGACTTCCCGGTATCTGACAACGCAACAAATGCGTCAAACAGGTTTCACCACTCATTGACTCTTTACTCAACCAGTGAGGACGCATACACCCCCCGCTTCTTTAATTTTTTTCTCCGCTGTTTTTTCGAGAAGAAGCGGGCCTTAACAATAACAGGAATCTTCGGAAGATCCCCCTTGCCCAGCACTTTAAAGTACCAGACTTTGTCACGTCTATAACTGCCGCTTTCTTTGTTCGTCTCCGCATTTTTCAATGTGGCAGCAGATACCAAAGACCACAATTTCTCAACATTGAGGGTCGGGCATGTGTGTACTGGTTCCGGAGCAAGTGGAAATGCCTCATACCCACCTGAAGAGGACAAAAAAGAAGGGTAACACTGCTTCTCACCGAAATATACACAGATGCACGTATTACGAAGTGCGTAATCCATTTGTGAAACCTGCGCACTCCGATCGCTATGATGAACTCAGCCATCCCGACGAGAAACTCGACGCAGTTCCACCCGCAACCGTGATATTTCGCGCTCCAGAGTCCAGCACACCGTCAATTACTGTCCCTACAAATCGCTCTTTGGAACGCGTGAACTCTGCGGCAGCTCATCCAATTCGCGCCCCCCCATGTCTAGAACTGTTCACACACTACGTTGACCATCTACATATCTCCGTACCACCTTCACAAGAAGAAAAGGCAAAAAAGAATGACAGAGATGCACGAACACGTGAACATAGTTCTTTTCGGTATACGTACATATAGAAGACGTAGACGTACTTTCCTACCTCTACACCACTAAAAGAGCCATGAATACATGCACATGCGCGAGTAGCTAATAGATGCGTGCACACCCACGATCAAACGTAGCTACGCGCATGTATGCACCGAACTTCGACGAGCGTATTTCCTGCCTCGCTGCTACTCAAAAGCCTGGGCCTTCCCTTCACTGGTTCAGGATGTCTTTACATTCTGTTGAACAACCAAGGAACGCAGAAGTTATAAGAGTGCTCTCACTTCCCGAAAATATCCAGGATGGTATTTATCGAAATTAATGCGGTGGTGTTGCAGGCCACCAGCTTTGGCCACGACCACCTGGATGCTTGCGATGCTTCCCCACGCGACCATAGCCAGCGCTGACGTGGCCTCTTCGCTTTCAGGTCTTCCTCAGCCGTGTCGTCATCTTTCCAAATGTCAGATCACTCTGCATGTACGAAAGCGAAGAAGGGACTTGTACATCCCAGTCTTTGGACCTTCGCCAGAATGTTTCCACGTATACACCCACGTGAGTACACAAGTATAACTGGGATCCACCTAAGCATATACGTAGTTACACACCCAGGCATGTACATATATCCATACTTGCTGCCCCGAACACTCTATAGAGTAGTCCTTGATAAAAAGCAACCTCATACATCACTCACTTCCGCTACTGAAAGTTCCACATCAATTGCGTAACGAGTAAAATTATGCACACCATTCCTGCAGTCACGAAAACGAGGACGTGCCACCGATCATCAGGTTCTGAGGAACGATTTGCTCATCACTCACCACAAAGGGCAGAGTTAGAAAGATGGCCGCGCATCATCACAGCACGAAAACACGCTATCAAGAGAAAACACGGAGACGACACAAAATGCGTAGAAGAGAATAACGATCCATATCGCTATGGTGGAACATGTCCTGACAGATTCACGAAGTCTCATCAGCTGACAGAAACACTCACTCTGTAAAACTGATCAACAACATACACAGGCAGCCCTCAGTGAAAATGTGCTCTTCCGGGAGCTGCTGCGGTAGATGTTAACTCTTACGCACAATGACACACGACAGAAAAGAGACACTTCCCCAGAAATGCGACTGGAGGTTGCTGGGACACAACTGACACATGCAGAATTCTACCGAGGCAAGGTGAACACGGCGCCCCCCGGAGGATACGATCCACTACCTATTCGGAAATGCTTGTTTTCTCATAAAGAAAATTCTTGTTCATGCTATACAGAATTCGAACATGAATTATCTATAGAATATTCTACCAGCAAATACACACGCATACGAATCACTGTACAGTCTATAGCGCATAACCACCCGGGCACGCGAGAATGCAAATGGACGGGCAGAACTGAAAACAGAATAGTCCTAGAAGCGCTCATCGCACGACATCTCTGTATAACTACCACTCTACGTGTCCACTTAAGCTAAGCAATATACTGCTGCTCCGTGGCCTTAAAATTTGTTCACATGCCTTGAGCTTCTCTTGATCTGGCCTTCTGTGTTGGGAATTCCAGTGTGCCATCAGAGTCGGGTGAAACTAGCACTGGTTGCACGTTACTATGCGAGCCGAATATAGACTATTCAAAAATACCACCTTTATTCGTAACTTCACCACGCCCACAGCTACCTGTCTTTCTAGTATCCATATTATTCAATAAATCATAGTGTTGCGACAAGCACTACCATCTACCTGCTCCAGTTTCCTGTAAACCCCTTCAAGTATCACACAGTCCTTGCCAATACCATCATATCACTGCTGAGTCATCAAAGCATCCACCCCTGCAGCTCCATACGTATTTTGTGTTTTCTCTACCATATTGATCCTCTGCCTCTACTTGTTTCACGCCCTTCACCCCAACTTTACACTATGCCCTTATTCATCGCTCTGAGTTGCCAGTCAATTTTCGGGCTCTTCCAACTCACGCTTTACAACCCTACCTGCAATGTTGCTTCTGCAATTATTTTCCATCATTCTGAAAAAAGTGGAGCATATGTGCGCCTCAAGGATGATCCGGGTCATCGTTTCTACCGGGACACAGAGTTGTCTACTGCTACCATTGGGAGTAATCTGCCTTCTTATCGTCGTCTTAACGTCTAATCGCATATAACTCTAAATTAATCCTTACCATCCTCGTGTTCTCCATGAATCCCTCTTCATCCCGTCTAACTCCCATCTAACGCACGCTGCCCCTGCTTCCCGTTATTCCGTAACTTCTCACCTTCCTCCACATATTCAATCAACACCTGCGCCACCAACTTTCATGCTTCCTTGCTTTCCTATTTTAGATGCCACACGCACCTGTTCCACTGTCAAAAGGCGGGCTCCACTTGCCGCTCGCTTTTGTCGTTACACAAACCGTGTGAACACGAATCTGCGCTAGATTACCACCAAAACATGTCCCCGGGCAATGGCCGCAGAGGACAGTCGCTACACCCTGGAGAACCGATCAGCTTCTTCTCAATGAGTATAAAGCAGTTCTCAGCACAACGATGTATACGTAAAAACGCCATCTGATAAATGTCTATTCGAGGAAAAGTAGATCCGCCTTTTGACAAGGAGAAGAGGCAGCAACACGGCCGGTAATCCACGGGCCATCGGGTGTAGGAACATGAGATTACTTTACCGTCCACTTTTTCCTGCGAATTCACTTGCTCGTCCAGATAAGATCCGTACCCTACCAAAAAAAACAAAAACACGCGCTGCGCTTCGCTGGTATGTCCCACGGCAGCAATAGCAGATCAGATTCGCGTTCCTCGAATCAGCAGCAACGGCTGTAGAACGAGCAGCAGCCGGATGACACCCAATACCGACCAGTACGGTCATCAGCGGCGCAGGATCAGCAAGAGGTCTGTAGTAGTCAGCGGTAACTGGATGCATGCAATGGGTTTTTTAGTTGCTGGTGCAGTTGTTACAGTAGGGCCGTCACATGCTGCAGGCGCAGCGGCACCAGCGTGTGTAGGTTGTCGCACCCGCCTCTACCCCGCAGCTGACTTGCATATATACTGTTGCAGCGGAGCTCGGCCTCGTCTGTGCCCACCAACCGCGACAGTAAGGGCTCAGCAGTCTTCTGCTCTAGGAAGGATCTTCCATGTAGGAATGAATGATTGTATATAGACATATATATGTACATCTATACAAAAGCGTGGCTTTCATCACGCTGCACACAGCATCAATGTATTCATTACGGCCTTGGCATTAGTGCTAAACCACTACCGCTGCGGCTGTTGCTGTCGATGCCAGATCTCAGTAGGTGTACATCTATACAAAAGCGTGGCTTTCATCACGCTGCACACAGCATCAATGTATTCATTACGGCCTTGACGTGTGCTAAACCACTACCGCTGCGGCTGTTGCTGTCGATGCCAGATCTCAGTAGGTGGGGGCTTGTGGTGCTCATGGTGCCGCAGACGCCGCTGCTTCTGCTGCACCCCTCCTCGTCTTGTGCTGATTGTCCTCGTGCTGCAACTGCGATCAGGAACTTCGCTTCTGCGTGCTGTAGCATTGCGTCCTGTTGCACAGCTGGCTGTGCAAATGGGAAAAAAAAAGCAGTAGTGAAAAGAATCATTTGATGGACCATTAGTGCAATACAGGGGAAGTCGACTGGCACACCGAAATGCTTATTATTATAAATTTGGTACATTCGTCTGATTCCTGCTATATTTTCCTGCCAATGCGCTGTCGCGATCGCGTTAGACAAACGACAGTCTTCATTATATTTCTCGAGCCTGTGCGTGTGGTCGGCTTTACACATCATTGAACGTATGTCTACAGGTCATTGCACGGAAGCATATCTAATGTAGACACGTAAGTGTTCGATTTTTTTACAGAGGTGTAAATGCTCATACATGCACTGGAACAAGCGGATAGGCTGTTGGAAGTCTGCGCTTGTTCCGCGGGAAACCTTCACGTCCCCGCATACCAATAGTCAACTCGCCACTGTCGGCGTGCATACCAGTATACATATGTATGTGAATGCACATTGAATGCAAAGTAGGTGCCTGTATGGAGGCTCTGCTCTGCAGCGTGCGCCACTCACTGTAGACGGTTGTAAATAAGAATGCAAACGGGGAGATGCTAGCTGGAGTGTGAACAAATACGGGAAAGCCTCACCACCGCGGAAAAAATCGTACATTTTTCTGCGTTGCCCGATTGACGCATAAATCGTTGGCTCGTGTATACAGGCGTCTACGTTCTCCTGTAAAAATTATTCGCACAGTTCTCTCCTTCTTCACTATTGTATATGTGAGGATATTTGTACCGGTGCTGCGCCCTCCTGCTAGCGCCCTCTTTGTTCCCTGTTGCGTAGCGACGACTCAGTGTGAAAACTAAATTCCAGTACAGACTATTATCCTTTACGGTTTGAACACCCGGACATATGCACGTACTCACACATCTAAGTGTATACATCTCTCTGCTCAAGCACAAAAGGAAGCGGCAACGTTTCCTGCCGGCGTGTCGCTCTCAGGATTCATTCACGAGCCGCTGATTTCTAAGCGGGTGGAACACGAAGACAAGCAGTACCTTCTTCAGCGATGCATGGATCTATTGCTTGCATGTACCTTGCACAGATGGCTACGAACATATCTTTCCTTTTCGGCGACAGCCGTCGTTCAGAATCGTTGCTCGCTCTCGTCCATTGCGCGCCCCTGTGCAGCGGTGACAAAGAAAGACGGCGCTGCACGGAAGAACCTGAAAGTGCAGTACATAATCCTCAACGCACATTAGGAGGACAGCAGCGTTTAGCACATGCGTACGTACATAGGTGCAATGGTGAATCTATTAAAACAAGCAGATCGCAGTTGTGTATCTGTAAAAAGTCAAGCAGATCTCGGTCCGTTGAGAGGCTTGTTTGACAGTTCAACTGCTGACTATCCGCGCCAGCGGCCCTCTGGACATCAGGTAGTCTTTTCCTGCAGTCTGCTGCTACGACGGCGGGTTATCGCGTATTCATTAGACTTCAACGCCCTATACCAGCACTGCTGCACAAGCTCACTACAATTTTAGCTGCGGCTCTACTCCCTACTGTCACCATCATTAGCTTTTTATTTTTTCCCTTCTTGGTATCGAGATCTTCCTGAGCCGGCATTCATATCGTTGATACCTTCGTTGCTTTTCTTCCACCGATTCGGACTGGTGGATTTCCACTGCCGCCTGTCGTTGTGCTGACCATTCTTTGTTTATACCTCTCCGTCAACCTTTGATTAGACGGTTCCTACTACCGCATTCCCGTAGCGCGTATGAAATTCTCGTCCTTGCTGCTGCTGCAATTCAATGGCCGTGTGCGCCTTCTTCGCTCTCCTTCTGGTTGACACAGCTGTAGCTGTCTGGGTGGAGGTGGTTCCTTTGACGCAGCCTCACGTTCAAGCCCTGACTGCTCCTATCGCTACAGGAAATCCAGGGCTTTTCAAAGCAGCTACCGCTGAACTCGTTAACTTTTTGCCGTCGCTGCTGTGCTGATAGTGAATACCGCATCCCACTTAAAGCCGGAGGCTCACCACCAGTTGCACACGCTGCTGCACGACTTCATCGTCTTTAATTGCCATCGCCGTGGGCGTGCTTTTCTCCACGATGTTACTTTCACGCGCCTCTTCCACACTCGATGTTGCGGCAACTGTTGGATTAGCAGACTCGTACACTCTGCCGTTCTTCCAGCAGTTCGCCTGGCCCCTACTCCTCTCTGTCAATTTGAGTGTTCCAGTTCCACAAATCGCCGTTGAAAGCTCTAAAATTTCCATTCGTTCCACAGATAAATGGACGTGGTGTCTTTCTTGAAACGCATGCCACTGCACACAGTGGTGCGGACTCTGGGTAACAGCGACGTCCACGGGATCCCTGGCTACTACTGTTGAACTGCTTTTTTCTTATTTGATGAACACTCGCTGCTTTTCTCTCGAATCCTTCCTGTCCTTTCTGCACCTTGGTGCATCCTGGGACGGCGCGAATGCTTCTGCTGTACTCTGTTGGCATGCTCCGCCTACTATAGATGCGAAGGCTTGTTCGTCTTTTTTTTTGCTTCTTTTCCTGTATGCTTTTTTATAAATAATGGGCAGCTTTAAAATCAGACCACCGGGCACGCGCTACCAGTTCCGTAAGCCCTGTCGTTGTCATTCGTCTCCTGCTCCGTCTCACCAGATCAAACAGCTGCGGCCCACGCTGCTGAATTCCTTCGTTCCTCCTCCTATGTCGACACTTCTTTTTCTTTCTTGCCTTGCTCATCTCTTGTACTTCTCCCATCTGCCTCTGCTTTGCGCCTTCTACTCTTCGCCTTTCTCTGGGTGTGACTAGCGTGACGTATAGTCTCGAATCCAGAGATACAAATAATTTGTAGGGGAAAATTGGCAAGCTGAATTCGAGATTACATTCTCATCCAGCCATCGTCGAAAGGCCAGCTGAGATGCGAAATCAGTCCCCTCGCCTGGTACTTTGGGCCGTATCACTAAGCAAGCGTGAAGTCGACCTAACACAGATAAACCTGTACTGATGCACATCTATCTCTCTCCTCAAAGATATATATATATATATATGTATCTATTTAGGTAGATATATTTGCGACTCACTGAGTGCATATAGGAATTTGCTCTTCAATGGAGCTAGCCTTTTCCAGGCGCTATTCCTGCGCAGCTTCTGTTTGTGATGCTGCAATGCAGGCGAGTCCTGCGTTTGCTCTTCTATACGCTGCTGTTATTCTCTGTACAGCAGCAGCTGCAGCTTGATTTTGATGGCTTCTGCTACTGTACGGCTACTCCTGCTGCGTATTTTCTTCCAGCAAGGACAGGTGCCTTCCGCCGAATCATGTTTCGACGGATGAATCTACCTAACTGGCCGCCTGATGATGCCTCTCCTTTACATCCAGTACGCATGCCCTTTTTCTGTTTCTTCTGGAGCTCCTCACAAGCCTTCCTAGTATCTATGTCCACTTTTTGTTTGAATTACTTCCCGCTGACTCGGCTATCACCGCATTTCTGCAAACTTCTGCTGCCTGCCTGCGGCAGCGTGGCCTGTTGAACATCTTCTTCGAAGATTTGAATCCTGCAATCCAGATTGCACCCACAGAAGAAACTCTTTCAGATGAGCATGAGTAGGAAATGCATATTAGCACCGGATCAATGTACAGGCTTACGCGGCCAGGGCCGATGTTACCTAAATTGAGGTTCTGCGCTCCTTCGCGTTTACAATCCTACGCGTCACGCCTAGTGCCTGGCTTGCATGGTGACTAATCTCACGTTCACATGTACATGTGTATGTATCTGGATGTACAATTCTATATCTATATATGTATATCTATTCATATGGACATCCGCGTATCTGTATATCAATGTACCTGTATATGTCTTCCCTCCTACCTGCGTAAAAAAGATAGATATTAGCCGTAATTCTGATATATGCCCACGCGAGAACAAAAGGCTTTCTTGGGGCTGTTGTCAGTGCGTCTTTCTTGTCACCTTCGTGCCTACTCTCTGTCTTTTCCTGTGGTCCTCTGCTGCTGGTCTCTCTCGCGGGATGATGGCACCCACTGCAAGTATTTCTATTACCTTCTATACATACATATTATATGTGCAAGCCAGATGTAGACATTCTTTGTCCTTGTGGTTTGATCTATCTATCCCGTTCGCCCATGGCGCTTTAGCACGGGCGGACTACAAGCAGACAGTTGGCTCTCCATGTCCATCAATGTCGAATGGACCTAAGTATATAAATTCACATAATATGCAGATGCATGTGTCCATTTATACTCTATATAGACAGATCGATACAGCCATATAAGGTTCTGCGTGGCTATCCCATCTTGCGTACACATGTAGTTGATTATTTTGCACATCTCTCCCGCTTCCCCTTGGACTGGTGATCACATATATCCATGGGAGATTGATGCCACACATGTGTGTATAGCTGCGTAGTTGTCTTTGTTAGCTGTTTGTTTTTAAATCAGTGTGATACACATGAGACCCCACAACTCTCTGGCATTGTGTGTAATATATACATATATATATATATATAAATGTATATGTAGATGCTTCCTTTTGCCGACTCTCCCATGTACAGACTCTGCTTGTATACAGGATTCTGTCCCTTGCGTATGCGTATGTCTCTCTCCGTTTCCCTCTTTGTGCACTGTAAAACCTCCTCCGGTATGAAGAACAGACTTAGTAGTTAACGCGTATTTATCTGCTGCAGTGTCTGTTTATTGTTGACATGGATTTTCTTTTTGTAAACTCATACGAAAACAGATCGAGCCATGGGGAAGCGGTTTTTTTGTGTTCAATGCATTCGCTAAGCGTGACCTAACAGGTGGAGTGGTCCGAAAGGTGCATTCCCTCGACTTCCTCCTGTGCTGAAGGTAAATGACAAGGAAGTGTCGAGCTTCCCCCCCCCACCCCGCGCCGTAATGTATGTACACTGCTGTTCGAGAGGCTGCTCCTGGTGCGGCTCTCTCTAATAGCCTCAAATGTTCAAAGTAGACGCAACGCTGCTACGCGCACCAACACGTGTGACACCCCCCCACAGCAGTTCATTCTCTAAGTAATACATAAGAGCCTCGAGAAGTTATATACTCTTCTACCTCACGCGCATTATGTGACGGAGTATCATCTAGAGAAAGAACCGGAGAGAGACGTGTCGGCTGAGTTTGGATATATGGGTTAAAAGAGGCATTATATCTGTGACTACTATTTCTTGTAAAAAACCATGGCGACCCACTGTGGAGCCACTCAGACCATCTAATCGCCCAGATTTTTATATACATGTGCAAGTATTATTGAGGGAATGCCCATGATCACAGAGATGAGTTGTCTCTTTAATAGTGTGCTGTGTCCCATTTGCAAATGAAGATGGATCGATGAGATTTGAAGGGTAGGATGTCTCTGTGCACAAGGAGAAATCCTTATGAGAATTTGTACCGGCGTACGCACGTGATGAAGCGGCTGCTTTGTATTTCTTGGAAGGGTCGAAAGAAAAGTTTCATCATTCTAGTATTTAACTACTTTCTCTTAACAGCGGAGAAGATATGTACTTGTGTAAGTCTGCTTTCAGTGAAGAAAACTGATAAATGACGGCCACAGGAATCTCTTCTACCAACTCCTTAGGCCAAGAGGATCTGTTTTACAATCTAGCACTATACTACTAACCGCTACGACGCAGGGCTGTCAACACTGATGTAAATAGTGAAGCACGTGGCATTCCGCTACAGTAGAAAATGGTTTTGATAATAACAAGCTATTGCGGAACTGTGCGGTACCTTCAGTATGCAGCAGTGCCAGAAGATCGTTTACAGGCTTCATGAGGCGTCTAGCACTCACATGGTGTGCTTGACTTTCTGTACTTCTCTTGGTCTCTTTTTTGGAGGTGCCGTGATTGCCAGTCAGGCCCTAGAAGGACGTGCGTCAATATTTCCTCGTTATCCTCGAAGAAGAGGACCTGCACACGTCGTTTTACTGAGGATATATATCGTTTGTTTTTAATTATACATGCGCACGTGTATGCACGTGCGCATATCTATGAACGAATCAACCACCATCTTCATGTGTTTACTCGCCTGCGGGCTTATTTGCGTGGGGCTGCCGTCCCACTGTTCTGCAAACGCCGCAGACGCAGCAACAGTGGCGGCGTCGTCTGTATCTCTTTAACTGCAATGCGAGAGACCTATACAATGAAGCCCTCTCGCACTGTAATGTGCGTCACCGACCACACGCAGCGGCCACTGATGTTTCTAAGTAAAGGGATTTTTTAACGATTGCAAAAGGTCTCTCAGCTGAAGGGAGGCTCAAATAAATTCAAGCAGAAACTCCAGTATGCATGCAAAAAAGAAAAAACAAAAAATCCGGCACTGACAATCACAGACACACGTACTTTAAACTGCACTTGATTAACTAGTTTGCTAGCGACGTCACCGGGGGTCTGTCAATGTCAGGTGTAACCAGCTCCTCAACAATGTATATATATGTATATATATATATATATATGTAAACACACATAATAACATGTACCGGCAAATAAGTGTACGTGAATTTACGCTGTCTAGCGAGGTGTACATATTGACAATGCGTAGCGGCACCGCCTGTTACATCCCACCTACGTATACAGATATCTACGCAGGCATAGAAGGCTGTAGGCACACGTCCGTGTACGCGTCTGTAACTCCACTGTGCTTTTCTCCTGCATTTCTTTGAATGTGCTGCGCACTCGCGGATGCTTCGGCGTACGTCCTTAGAGCGCCCTCCTGAATATACACCACACCGGATGCCGTTTGTATACACGTGTACGTGCATATGGAACCTGGGTCTTTCATGTGAGCCCCTAGAGCGCAAGGTTACGACAGAGCAATAACAAATTCTTTCAAAGCGAAACAGGCGAAGCTTTCTGACGCAGTGAAGAAGGGAATATTCTCTTCCGAAGAGTGAGCGGACCAAAAGTCTAGGAGCACCACGCGTTACGAAGTATCCGCAAGGACGTACTATGTACTTGTAGATTGCAGATGCGTGTCCGCTAGCATCTCCCGCTGGGAAGTCGGAATGTGCTGGAGCTTGTAAGGATACTTTTTTCAGAATCACCGGCGGCTTTCGCTGTGAGGATTAGGATCGCTTTGCAAGAATAAACAATTTACATGTAAACCTGCCATTGCACTCTAATGGAGAGAAGATGGTGTTTGGAGCCAGCTACTGTATCAAACCGTAAAATGCGCTGCTGCGAAGGGGGCACAGTGAAGGTAGTACGCTATTTTTTGATGGGATGGCGGTCTTCTTGAATGGAGTGTTTACGTGCTTGATTCTACTTGATTTGCCCGACACCGTTTATCGTCGTGCGTATGCATTTTTACGCAAGGAAGAACAAGTCGATATCCTGACGTAAATACGAGGTAGCCCGTTGGTCCGGCTTCCCGCTGTGCGTGTGCATGATGCAGGCACTGTAGTAGTGCTGGGCAGTATATTGTTGTACTTGACCCTGGCCTTCCTTTATTACAAATTTTTAGTATGACAACTAAAAGGCACGCGTACCTTCGTAATAAGTGCATGCGATAAACATAATTGATTAAATGATGCGCGTAGGTATTTCCACAAGTAGAAACGGGCAACAAAATAATCTTTTCCATACCTTGCACCGCCTAAATGTTTTGTTCTAAGACGCTCTCGATGCCTTGTGTTCAGCCTGCCCATCTGGACGCGCAGTACAGTCTTCGCCGAAAGCTTCTACCGTATAAATCCCATGGCATGCAGCGTCTGAAACCGGCGAGCACGGTGGTTACGGAACGAAACGCGGAACTATCAGGGAGCCAAAGACGTGACGTCCCCGGCGAACGTCGTGCGATGCATGTACACTGGTTTCCATTCGAAAGTCTCCCGTTTTATGACAAGCGAGTCTCTCTGCACAGTGTGCGAGCCTGTCTACTCCTATTAAAGCCAGGTGGCACATCCTCCACGTATTCAGCGGAAAATTCACTTCCATACACTTCAATAGTTTCCTGAGTTCTGAGCACTAGAATGATTTGGCAGACTTCAGGTTTCCGGTACCCTGCTGCGTAAGCTCTTCAACCCGACCTTAAGATTTATTGGCAAAAATAATTCGGTGCTCAGTGCGATTCAGTTGATTCCGTAGGGTAGGAAGAGCTGCATATTGAATACAACGAGACTGATACAAATCGAGTCACACAGCCGAACAGTGTGAGCGACCGTGTGAAGTCTGTACAAGAAAATATACCTGAACTGTGTAATATACCTGAACTTGTAAGCTCAAACAACTGCGCAGAAAGTGTTGTGAAGCTTCAGTTTCATTGCTACAAAGTATTTCGCTCAATGCTTTCCATAGGAAGCCGAGTGGTCGAGGGAAGCGCTCGCATACAAGGATGCTTATAATAGATTCACGTCCTCTGCATGCGTGGGGGACACTTATGCACCAGCGTTCCCATCTAGAGGCTGCGGAAATGCTGTCGGCATCCTTTCCGCATTTCAGTACTGTCTATCCTGAGAGAAAGCCAGTGCACATTGTTACATCGAAGGCTGCAGGAAGCTAGCGGGGCAAGGAATCGCTCACAAATCCTGTTCCGCCTAAGCTAGGGTGATTCCAGTTGAAGCTGTAGAATGTGTTTTATTCACGCCTCCCACATGCTGTGGTCCGATGACCACTCCACCAAGAATGAATATGCAGAAAAGTACAACAGAGAAGTACCTCTAGCCTATTATTTTCGTTCACACCAGAAACTGCTCGTGTATAGGTCGTTTTTGAGTATGTGTCTGAGGCGCCCAATGGCCTGTTGTCCCTAAGCGACGATTGTGTATCCTGTTCTGTTCTCTATCCGAGGTTGCGAAAAAACTGGGCACATGCACTCTACGCGCGCGATCTAGTAAATAGAAAGGATGCATCGGACAATAGAGAAGGTAGAGGTTCTGGGAGGTATTTAGATGCAGCACCGGATCAATGTTCATCCGGAATATTCGTTTTCTTGTATATTAGGACACAAAACCCGGGATCCTACGAGTGTACTGGAGGGCCTTTATCCAGCCGAACCGGTAAAACTCGAGCACATACCGAGAGAAGCGCTGCAGAGAAACGCTGTAGTAAACCATTTGCATGCGGCCCTTTCCATGCCGAGTCAGTGCAGACAGGCAGAGATATTCGAGACCGATGCCTGTTTGTGCTTCGTGAGAGATTACCAACTGTCACAAATATCCATTGCCTAACGTCGAATATAACAACATGTGTGGTGTGTTAGGTATGCATAATTTCAATTACCGTTGGCTCAGATCGAATAAATTTTTGCCTGTGCAACTATGTTCTGTTTTTGAGTAATCTACCTGCGCGTCGCCGCTGCAAGTAACAAGTCTGGCGCTACTTTGACTGTGCAGACGGTCTTAAGGGTCACGGAACTTCAGCAAAAAACAGAGGGCAAGTCGCAGCTTACAAAGCGGTCCACGCAGTCGTTCACAGCGACGTACTTTCTCGCTACGAGGAAGATAATCCGGTGACACGGTCCACGTGCAGACTCCCGTACACCTCCTTTGCATCAGTAGACTGCAAAGAGAAATGAGAAAGAAGACGCCTACGGCATTTGACTTGCAAGTGAGTTCAAACAGTATCTGGGAAGGGAATCCAGAGGCCATGTTATGAATAGCGCCGGATAGGACGAAACGGTAAAGAACACTGCGAACTCGACGTGCCTGAGAGCTTCCGTGGACGCGTAGGAGAACATATGATGGTAATCGATTATTCGATGTCAATTGGGTTGCGGCATTGGGAAATGGCACTCCTTCACGCAGAAAGGTGAGCGCTAGTTAACAACACAGCTCCAGAGTGCGAGTTTTGAGTGATGTCTACGTTCGAGTGAAGTTATATTCTGTACTACGTACCTTTTTCCTCAACAATACCCAGTTGCAGGGAGGTCCGCAAGAAACTCTGACCAGTGGTTCCTTCTCCGATCTAGCCACTACATATGTACATTTGATGTGCGTATGTGGTCCTGTCAAAATCCATGCCAAATACGTCGAGCAGTGGTGTGCCAGCCACGCCAGGATCTTCAAAATTAACAACTTCGACGCACATCGATCAAGACGTCACTGTTATGCTTCCTAATTCACTCTTGCACGAAACGTGAGACATACTTGCGCCACCGACACACCAAAACGTGCGAGACAAACATATCGATATAGCACTGTTGCGGGACTAAACAAGCGAGTGTACGTTTAAAATGAAGCAAATGAGGCGCGTGTGGCTGCGAGCCAGCTATCTGGTATGCAACCGGATCGTGCTTTTGTAGTCACGCGCGTGGTTCCGCCACGGTTTGGATTAGTTTTAGTTTCAGAGTATGTCCGTTGCTGCATGAGGCATGCCCCACGTGGACGGCGACAACGTCGAAAGGATACTCCCAAGTATTGTGACTTCATCTCGCAAGAGATCAGAGCGGGGAGACAATAGAGCTATAGCCTTGGCATACACGCACACTGACGAGGGCGTGGACAAAGTGGAATTTTGTCAAAAGCAGACACCCTACCTGACGTAGTCCTCGCTAACATTAACAAAATAGTGCTCATCATCTTAGCACACAGCATTATCGCCGAGATGATGCAGAGGACATGCTGTGCGTTGATGGGGAGCGGCCGACTGTCGCGTTTCGGTCAATCAGCTTGTCAATCAGCTAAATGGAAATCTTCCGGTGTCGGACATAGCGGTATCTTTAAAAAAACAAGGCACGAAGGCAACCTCACTGCTTGCAGCGGCGACTGTGAAGGCGTGGAAACGCGGTGGCCTTGTTACTTGTGTCGCGGCCAGCTTCTCGTCGCTTTGATTCGGGTTTTTCTTTGTCGGCTTCTACTTAAGTACCCATTCTCTGTATTTGCCCGTTCTTGGTGGCTTTCGCACAGCATGTGCCATTCTTGATCGTTGAAGACAGCAGACCTTCGGTGTGCATCGGGAAGCTTATTGCTGCAACTGAAGCCTTTTTCTCGCTTCCTGGGTCAGGAACAGAGCATCCCAATAAAATTCGAAGAAAATTGGTACAAAGCAAGGGGCCAAGAAACATGAGGGCTCTTTGGCCACATACTACCCAGGTGAACTGCGTATATTTGCATCTATCCTGTACCTTGTGGCGGCACCGAAACACACGTTTGTAGCTGCAGGCGCAGTTCGTCGTGAAATGGGCTTATAGTCGTAAATGTGAAGCCGCCGTGGAATTAGCGACTTAGTACACCAGGTGATTCGGACGTCGCTTAAAGACCATTCCATGTATATCCCCAAGTGCAGGAACAATTTCGAACGAAGGGGCACAAACACATGTTAACACATTAACTGAGGGGGCTTCCAGAACAACAGGCAGAAAAACACACCTGAGGTGAGTTGTCGCTATCTACCAACGTGCGCAGCTTTTTTTTCGCTTGCGTGCTGATCCTGCATGCTCAACTTACAAATGGTGATAGCGTGGTTGTACTTTACAGGCGATGCAAAGTTGTTCCTCAAACCAATATAACGCAGTTGTGAACTTGATTACACAAATTTTGGTATTGACATGAGCACGGTGGCTTGCGAACAACTTGAGTTAGCTGTAGCAAATCGCGCTGCCAGTCGCCCAACCGTGACCGTATACACAACACGCGTGTTTATCAAAACTGCCGCGACCTCTTTGCATTACCTCCCACATTTGCTTCACATATATCATCCTGCTCCATTTGAGATCCACTTTTTCAAAAAAAAGCGAGACTAACGCCACGGTGAATACTTAGCACGATGACAGGGGCTTCTTCGATTCCATAGCTTCCCTCAGGTTCAAGTGCGGCAAGCCATTATACGTGTGTGACGAACCCCAACATACGCACCATTTTTCTACTCCGAAGCAGTGTTCCCAATATCAGCTCTGTTTTTCAGGCCCGTATTTTGCGATGGAACTAAAATTACAGTTCCCTCCTTCACTGCTGGCTTCACGGGAGGACTACATGCCTCTTCTGTCCGTGTCTCACATAATTATCACTTAGCCTTTTGCCATGCCCACCATCTTATCACGTAGCCTTTTGCCGCCAAAAGAAAACAGCCGACGCGGGACACTTACGGGCGCTAATGGAGCGGAGCTACACGTAAGAGCGCCAGTCGCACCGTGGTCATAGTTGCCTCAATATTGGACAGTTACCGAACATGCTTAGTTTGGGTGTGAACACTGGCGCGGCGGCTCTCTTGGATATTGGTGCCGTCTGAGAAGCACCTTTGAGAAACTGTGCAATGCAGGGTCTCGCTTCGAGGTAGTTCATTAACACCTCTAGGTTGTGATGTCTGCTGATCAATTCGATGTGATTGGCTTCACTTCAGCACGGCCGCACACGACCAGAATCGTCGGCTGGTCCCACTCTTTCTGACTTTTCTGACCTTCGATCAAAGTGTGCCTGATAGCAAAATTTTTTCCGGATTCGTAAGAGTATTCTCCTCGTCTCTGATAACGACAAACGCCTCTCCTGTGGGAGAGATCTATCTACTGCAAATGCGACGCGATGCGGCACATCCACCTGCAAGTCGTCCCAAAAACATTTTCTCACACGTCGGAGAGTGTATCGACAGGGGGCGTTTTCAGTATATCTAAGATACTTGCTCTACTACAATTTAACAGCAGGACCATCAATATGGGGAGCGGAAAGAAAGGGCACATGTACTACACTTCTCTTCTCTGTATGCTGCTGCTGGTTACAGCCGCGCTTCCCACCCTGGCGGGGCGACAGTTGATGCGCGATTTGACTGCAGTCTGGCACACATCCGTCCTGGAGCAGAAGGACTCATTCAGGGGCTGAGATTAATTCTCCTAGCATGGCTCGAAATTCCTCACGCTGCACTCCACAACGAAGACGGATTGGACACCAGTAGAGACCTCGAGCTCTCTCTGGCCAGCCTCAATCGCACACAAGGAGGCCTGACGTCCCTTTTCCGCATTCGCCCACATTATCCGTTTGGCTTCCTACCTTTCCGGTCTTTTCACTCGCCCTGGTGAAAGCTCATCCTCTCGTGCACGGCCCATCCAGACGCAGCTGGCATTCGTCGTCGATTTCCAGTGACGTGGGCGTCTAGTAAACTACGAACGCCGTCTGTCAGGGGTTGAGCCCGAGGCGAACTCGGAAGCTGCAAAGGCTCTTCTTGCTACAAGCTCTCTGCCCGTGCATCTGCATTGGAAAAAGATCGTGATCTAGCAATCGACGATCACCAGAAGAAGCAGCGTCGTACAAGTCGTGGCGGATCGCCGAACAGGGATGGTACTCATTCGTCTTCACCTAGCGAAGCTTTAGGTACAAAGCATGAATCTGTGCTGTCTTCAAGTACCGAAGGTTCGGCTGCCATAGAGGATTCTACGCCGCCTTCAATAACCACAGCTTCAAGTCTCGGGCATGATTCTATGGTGTGTCTCGACAAACCGGAGTTTCAGGTCCGACGCAGGCGACTCTGTCCATGGTGAACTTGAGACATGGACCTGTGGCAGTGTCTCCTCCTATTGCAATAGAGCTTAATTCAGGATACATTGAGAAGTAAGTACAAGTACTCCGTTCGCGTGGAATGTCCCTCCGTTACATTTGTTCTCACTGTCTATGGAGATATCTGGTCTGAGTTCTCACATGTGATGTCTTTTTGTATGTACGTGCATGCACATCTTGAATTACATGATCACAAGGGTCGGATTGTGACCAATTTCTTACCATAAAGTGTGTAAGCATGCCGAAGTCCAATCGGAACCCTGGTACCACGCACGGCTGCCTGGGCTGCCTCATCTTAGGCTGGCAGCATCCACCACACCCATTATATCACGACGTTTAATGCATCTGTACTTTTTGAAGCACCCCGCACGTCTGCTTTTGCGTTTGTAAATCGTGTGCTTTTGTTTCACGCAGGGTTCTTCGCAAATCTTTGGCAGCTGACGGCGCATTCCATGCACCGAGAAGGCAGCGCCATCAGGGAGTCACGAATCGAAAGGCACAAAATCGGCTGTCAACACCGAACATTCCATCTGGTACGCTGACCAGATTTGCTTCGATGCTTTTCGGAACTGACGCGACGAAAGCCGCCAGTCTGCCGGAACTTAGAGAAATGCAGAGCGTCGCGGAACTTCCACCGCGAGTCTGGCGGTACTTAGAGAAATGCAGGAGCATGAAGAAACTCCACCTGTTAGCGGTGATCCGGCAGGTGTATGAATTTCGTAGCGTCTGAAAAAGCCTACCCGTTTTGTGAATTACGGTGAATTCCTCGTGAGTCTCATTTCTTATAAGGATCGGCATATTTACTCTCATTGGTGGATCACATATGCGGTGTGTTTTCCTGTAACGCGGATTGCGTCCACCGAGTCAGATTTCGGACGCTTTGTTCCACCACGTGATGATGGCCGAGAGCAGCACAATATACGTACCGGGGTTGTGGGAGGCGAAGTTGCGCCGCTGCCCAGATCCGTTCCGTAATTCGCATACGCAGTATTGCAGTACAGTACCTATGTGGTGTTACCAGAATAGTACAGGTCACGAGTAGTGTTGTCTACGGCACTCTAGGTGATAAAGATGAGACTGCAGAAGACCACAGAAAAACAGTGTTTGTGTTTGTATTGAGGCTTCCGTCGTACTCGTTTTCCTAAAACTAGCTATAATCTATATGTCGATTTCCGAAGAAGAGATTTTGAGTGTAAAGTTGAAGCCTGCCAACATGTAGTCAAATGTTTTTTGCAGACCACGGGCTCTGTCAGCTGCTTTCCTTTGGCACATAGGTTTGATCTCGCATGTTGTGCGAAACAAGTAACACCGCCGAGATCAACGATTGCCTGCTGTGATAGCACCTGCTCTAATCGTTTACTCACCAGGTGTGCCTACACTAAGTAGTTCAAGGAACGTTTTGGGGCTGAACAAGTGTGTACGATAACGTTGCTAGGTGTTGCTCTGTGCTGTCGGTAATTTCCATCAGCACCGGTCAATCTGATAACAAAGGAGGCTACAGTAGAGCTCAGAATACACCAGCTATGCTCTCGTGTCACACTGTGGTAAGCGTTCACAAAGGCGCGGGTACGCTGCAGAGCTTGAGGGAGCCGGTGGCATACTAGACGAAGGCGAGGCGTATCCTGCTTGGTACCTGTTTAATCTGTATGTACTAACAGCGCTGAACGTAATATTCAAAGGCTTCATTCAAGCTGCCACAACTGGAGCTAATGAGGTGCGCCTCACGTCTGGTGCTACAGGCTCATAGGCTGCTGCTTTCTGTGTTCTTGTACT
>JAEOAE010000672.1:0-54140 GCA_036365155.1 Meriones psammophilus | reverse complement strand
GGCTTCTGTAGGTCTCAGTTTGGAGCTCTGCCCCAGTACCCAAGTGGTAATCAGTGGGAGATGAGCACCATTCTCATGTGCAGAACAGTAGGCTATAGTATGGAGACTGTGGATAACCAGAAACTTTTCTGGAGCTAGGTGTCTGGGTAGGGCCAGATATTTCCCCACCTTTGGGTTTTCTCCCAAAGGGAAGACTCATTCTGTGGTGTTTGACGTGGTGTGTAGAATGTGTAGGCACTTGCCAAATGATGGCTCCAAGCTGGTGACTGGGAAAGAAGCTGAGAACTTTTCCAAGAATGTTCCTGTGTATGTTGGATGTAGTGTGTGTGGGGGGTGGCTGAATTCTCTAAGCTGGGACCTGCTGTTTCCCTGCCTGTGGGGTTTTTCTCCCAGACAGGGAAACCAAGTTCTAGTGTCCTGGGGCACACAGTTCTGTGATGGAGAGTAGGGCATGCAGGGCTAGCAGCTGGAGGCAGACTCAGGCCTGACAGCTGTACCTACCGTCTGAGAGACCTTTCCAGGGATAGACTGGGTGACCTGAGGTCAGTCCTGCTTTCTTCTTCCCTGTTTCTTTTCTAGACTGGGACTCCCAGTCTCTGGTGCCTGGAGAACATAATTTAGTCTGGAAAGGTTATCAGGACACAAAGGTGTATCCTGCAACCCGGGATATCTTCTGGGTTTTGCTGGAGTGACCTGAGAGTGAACCTGACTGACTCCCACATCGTGGGTTTCCTCTCACCTGGGAACAGGATAACTGTTGTTTTAGGGCCCAGGTTCAGTCTTTTTATTGCTGTACTAACATTGCTGTCCTACTCCTCAGACACAATGTCCCCTCCTGGCACCGCCATCTTGGATCCCCTTCCTCATCCCTTTCAATTAATTTTGGTGGAAAGTCTATTTTATTAGATATTAGAATAGCTACTCCTGCTTGCTTCTTGGGTTCATTTGTTTGAAAACCTCATTCCTACTGCAACATCCCAGGAACTTTCCCAGAGATTAGCTAGGTGCTCTGAGGTTGGACCCAGTTGTTTCCTTCATCATTGGTTTTCTTCTTACCTTGGAAACACAGTCAGTGGTGTTTTGGGGGCCCACAGATCCAACTATTGGTCACTGTGCAGTCTCTGCTACCCAGCTTATCCAGACACAGTATGCAATCAGCCCAACTAGGATCTATTTTTAATTTTACTAAATATGAGTATTTTGATTGTATGCCTGAATATGCATCTCTTGTGTGCCTGATCTCACAGTAGTCCAAAGATGTCTTCAAACTCATGAACTTATAGCAAATTGATAGTAGTGGGTCCCAGGTAATCATTGACAATTGAGCCCAATTATTTGAAAGAGCAGCAAGAACACCTCACTGCTGAGCCATCTGTCCTGTTTTATGTTGCTTATTTATGATCATTATTTACACTGCTAATATTTTCATCTTTCTATTTTACCTGTTTAAACATGCATTCCCTTTAGTAAGATATCATTAATGTTGCAGTTTAAGCTGGGGCAGTGCAGATTTCCTGGAGTATAAAATATACAACAGAGTGAATGTATAATTCCTTGTAGAAGCTTCAGTAAAGACCTCTGAGTTCTTTCAATATGTTAGTTTGTTTGATTGACTTTTAGAGGAGGCTCTGTCTACTATATAGGTCTGGCTGTCCTGTAGAACTTTGAATAGATAATGCTGACATCCAGTTCAATATACACCTGTGTCTGCCTCCTGAGTGATGGATTTGGAAGGCATGACAGAATACACCCAGCTTTTCCACCATATTTTGTAGTTAGTAACTGTTAATAAATTTCTCTGATCTGTACTTAGTATTGTTCATCCAATTACCTGTGCGTCTCTGTCTCTATGTCTCTGTCTCTATTTCACACTTTCTCTATGTTTGTCTTTGTCCACATTAATTGCCATGTCTATTCCAAAGCTATATCCTCTTCAAAAAGTTCAGATATGACACAGTTAAAAACTTGTTATTCCGTGTTTTCTAAAATGATTTAGTAATAACATTAACATTTCTTTTTTAATAGAAAAGTTTTGACCTTTATTTTTAATCTATAGACTACATTATTTAGTAAGGAGGATATACAAAACAATGTCAGTTCTATTCCTTTTCTCTTTTGTCTGGTCACCAGAAATATGATGTTATGGCTGATTGTTATTGCTTGCCACTCACATTATTTTTATCCATGTATTCACTATAGTCCACTTTCCCTTCCAAAATATATGAGCCCCCTCTTAAAATACTGATATGCCACATCCTGAGCCCTGGTCAAACATAATATTCAGTACCATGTTGTCTTTGACTGATGTTACCAATCTGTTCAGTGTCCCCTGATCAACACATCTCATTTATTGCTATATAAAAATATCATGACTGTGTTTTGTCCTTCCACCTGTCTCATGACAGGGTCCTGACCTACTTACCCAAGTAACTGAAGATGATTCATAGATTGCTCAAGGAACCCAACTAATGGCTATTTTATATTCATGTCTTACAAACCGATGAAACACAGGTTTTTTAGCATGCCTTTGTTTTTTTTTTTTTTGTCATCTAACCTTTAGGCTTTTTCATCTCCCTACTTCACATCACGCACAGCACCCAACTGTTTAACATTCGCACTTCTGTGTCAGAAAATAAATTGAAGAAGCAGTAGAATTATATGATTATATTGACAATGAAGTATAAATTATATTGTTGCCACTGTTTCTGTTGTACAAATGTATGGCATATTTTAGAATTCAGTGACCTTCAATGATGTGGTATGTGAAATTCAGCCAAGAAGAGTGGGCCTTCCTGGCACCTTCCCAGAAACAACTCTACAAAGATGTGATGCTAGAGACCTGTGAAAACCTCACTGCTATAGGTAAGACTGCAATTTTTTCTTTCACTTTTAAAATAAAAGAGACAACTCTTACTTTGTTATTGAAGATTCCACTCAAGGAATGAGGAGGAATGAGTAAATAAATCAGGCATGGTTCTAAGGGTCACAGAAAGATAGTGATTTAAGTTTTGCTTTTAATAATAAACATGATATTTCCAATAATATATATTTTCTCATACTATATTTTAGGCTACAATTGGGATGACCATAATATTGAAGAACATTTTCAAAGTTCTACAAGTAATAAAAGGTAAATTTATGTGCATGCTGATACAGATATAAATCTTAAATTTTATGTGTCCTGGAGTTTGGTGTTTTTTTTTTTTTGTTTGTTTGTTTATTGGCTGCTTTTATTTTCTGTTTTTGAAATAGATTTTTTTCTGGGTATCTGTGACTTTCTTAGACTTGCTTGTTAGACCAGTCTGACCTCAAAATCACATTGATATGCCTGCTTCTGCCCCTCCACAAGTGCTGGGATTGAAGGCATGTACCAGCACACATGGCTGTGTCCTGTAAGTTTTAAGAATAGCAACAGTGTAAAAACAGCACTGCTTTAAGTGTACTGATGATTATTAAAATCTCATAATTCCATGTACTAATGTCAGGTATCTGATTTGTGTTTACAAGGCACTCCCCTAAGATAGAAGAAAATAAAATAATATTGTAAATAAAAATACCATTTGAATCATATGGACAATACACCTACTGACTTAACTGTCAATCTGTTTAGTCTCATTCTATCTACTCAGATATTGTAAGAGTGTATACACACTGAATTGGTGATCAGTATGTGTCCAAAACCTTCTAATAAGCAAAAGTTTTATAGAAACCAGTGTTACTAATTTTACGCAGTAACATTGTAAAGTTTAATGAAAGGAGCAGCTTATGAGAATCAAGAATATTGTTGTGGAGAAACTTAATCCCTATATGACATGTCTATGATGAACAAAACAAACAGTTTTAATTCCAATGTGGAATCTTTATTATTTTGTAAATTAAACTGGTATATCATATGTCAAAAATGATTTTAAGACACATGATATAGGGTTATTGAAAGAAGCAGTGTCCCTGTCTTTCCAAGAACAATTGATTTGATAGTAGTCCCCACTGTGAGTAAATTTTCTGAATGTGATAAATGGTTACTGTTAATTGGTTTTACAACTTCACTGAGAATTCATTATGAAACACATTTTGCTGAAAATACCCCAGGATACTTAGGGAATTTGGAACTTCTTGCTTGTCTTGGTTCACTTTGTAAATGAAGTATCATTCATACAGTACAAAAATTTATGAATGGGATTGTTGTGGTAAAACTCTGAATTCTTACAATACCTTAATATATAGGAGAAAACCTTTTATAGAAAAATGATGCTTCAAAAAGTGATCCACATAACAAATGCTCTTACCATCACAGTGATCTTCAAAAAATACCCATAATGAAGGGGAATACTATGAATGTGAATAAAGTGATAAAACTTTAAAATTTGATTCTTCTTTAAAATTAGACCAAATTATGAAATTAATTCATATAGATAAATATATATTTATTAGTGTAATGGAAATGACTGTAAATCTTTCACATATGCCAATTTTCTTTGCAGACATGAAAGCAGTCATACTATTGAGAAACCCTTTAAATGCACTCTATGTGGTAAAGCCTTCCCTATCACTGTTCTCATACGGCATAAAAGAACACACACAGGAGAGAAGTCTTTACAAATGTAATCAATGTGGTAAAGCCTTTGCAAAAAAATAGTCATCTCATGCGGCATAAAAGAACACATACTGAGAGAAACTTTATGAATGTAAAATAGGTAAAAGCTTTGCAGAAAACAGTACTCTTGTAAACCATAAAAGAACACACACTGGAGAGAAACTCTTATGAATGTAACCAGTGTGGTAAAGCTTTGCAGCGAAGAAGTAATCTCATAAGCATAAAAAAGAACACACACTGGAGAGAAAAACTTATGAATGTAAACCAGTGTGGTAAATCCTTTGCACAAAACAGTCATCTCATGAAGCCATAAAAGAACACACACTGGAGAAACCTTATGAATGTAATGAGTGTGGCAAAGTTTTGCAGAAAACAGTCATCTCTTGCCATAAAAGAACACACACTGAGAGAAACCTTATGAATGTAATGAGTGTGGTAAAGCCTTTGCAGAAAACAGTACTCTTTTAAGCTATAAAAGAACACACTGGAGAAAAACCTTATGAATGTAACCAGTGTGGTAAAGCCTTTGCACAAAACAGTCATCTCATAAGCCCAGGCAAAAACACACACTGAGAGAAACCTCTATGAATGTAATGAGTGTGGCAAAACCTTTGCAGAAAACAGTACTTAAGCCATAAAAAAACACACACTGGAGTGAAAACCTATGAATGTAATGAGGTAAAAGCCTTGCAAAAACACTACTCTCTTTAAGACAAAAGAACACACACTGAGAGAAACTCATGAATGTAACCAGTGTGGTAAAGCCTTTGGCACAAAACAGTCATCTCATAAGCCATAAAAAGAGCACATACTGGAAAGAAACCTTATGAATATACCCAATGGATAAAGCCTTGCACAGCAGTAGTCTCCGAAAACAGGAAAAGACACACAGTGGAGAGAAGCCTTATGGAGGGTAATTAGGGTGTGATAAATCCTGCATGTAACAATCATCTCTAAGACAACAATACATTCTGGAGGGAAACCATAGGAATATAATTATGTGGCAAAAGCCTTGCACATAACATCTCCTAATACATAAAAATAACACATGGAAAGATGTCTGACTGTAAACAATGTGAAAAAAACTTTTGGATTTCAGAATAATCTCACACTCATGAAAGAAATCCTAATGGACAGAAAGCCTGTGAGTGTTTTTAACATGGTGAAACTATTCCACATTTGTATAATCTTCAATATCATGAAAGGATTCATACTAGAGGAAAACTTATGAATGTGTTAAATGGTGAGGCCTGCACAAATCCAGAGTCATCATCAACATAAAAGTATCCTTACTGAGAGGAATTCTGCACCAGAGTATAAGCAATGTGAAAGGTCTTTTGTACTTTGGCCCACTGAGATGCAAATAGAACCATAAAACTAGCTCAATGGAAATGACCTCCCTTTTTCTGAAGGGGAAAGGGGATAGGCAATAGGAACGGAGGGTAGTCACTGGGCAGAGAAGGGAGGATTACTATTGAATTTAAATAAATAAACTTATTTTTAAAAAGAGAATACAATGAATGGTGAATATCAATCACATGCAACAGTATTATATAATGTTTTATGAGACTATTGATAATCCTGATTCTCAACATTTACTATTTCAGTTGCCTCACTTTACACAAGAAACTTTTAGTCCAGTGGGATGAATATGTAGGAATGGGTGAACTAACACCAGCCAGGAAGTTCTCTGAGAGTAACACAACAGTGGTAGCCTGTAGAAGTTTCTTTTGTGTACACATACCTATTGTTCCAGAGGTACTATTGAAAACATCACAACCCACACTGAATTTTGAGATATGAGGGAGGAGGGGGCTTTTCCATGTATGAACCTGATTCTGGAGTAGATGTGTAACCATGTCAAGGGTGAGTTTTCTCTGCCTGACTTCATCTAGAGAGTGTCTTTAGACATAGACACCAACAATCAAATTTGATAGATGGCCTTTGACACAGATCACTGATAACTCTCCCCTCCTTCAAAATATAGGATAATTTGGATCTGTGTCTTGTTCTTATTCATATAATAGGAATGTGCTGTTTTAATGCAAATCAAGCATCCTTGAATTGCCTAGCATTAAACAATTATCTACCTATGCTTGGAGCATCCAGGCACCCTAAAGGATATAAGCCTCTGTTTTCTGTTTTCTGGAATTAAAGTTGAACCTACTTTCTAAGATGGTTCCCAGAGTGGCTGACCACAGTTATGCTTTTGGGCTTTCCAAGCTTTATGCTAATCATCTTCTGCCCCTTTATGCCTTCCTGGGCTGGTGGGAAACAGCCATCCAGGCAGCAAGAGAATCACATTCTCTGAAATGCCTGTGATAAAAATGTTTCAGACTTCATAGCATTTCAAAGTTCACATGTTTCTGGATGTGAGATGGTAAATAAAACAGTGTCTTGGGGTGGGACTCTTTAAAATGAGTTATACTTAGTGTTTAGTTCACGGTAAGGTTGCAGGAAAGCTTCATGGTATGAAATCTTCTGAGGTGAGTACAGTGGCCTGGAAAAGAAATAAGAGCAGACATTTATTTCTCTGTTTTTAATAGCTGAGCAGTGTTCCTGATAATATAAGGTGTGGATGGCAGAAGAGAGGAACTCCCCTTTGAGTGGACTAGGGAAGGGATGGGGAAGATGGAGGGAGGTGGGACCAGTAGGAGTTTAGGGAGTGACCTCAATCAGCATATATAATGAATAAATTGAAAATAAAACAATTAATAAAATAAAAAATAGTAAGAAAAAAAAAACAAAAAAGAAAAATTTGAGTCTAGTTTGGGTAACTCACCTCCCTCAAAGAAGAAAGAAGATATATAGAAAGAAAAGAAAAAAACAGAATCTTTGTCTTTTGTTACCTTTCTTCTCTGTGGTCTCACTTTGATAATCATTATCCAATGGAGACATGCTTCTCTCTCTGAAGTTTATGTTACCATAGAAGTAAGATTCAAAACCTGGAACTAATGCAAGAGAGTTCCTGAATTAACATATCAAATCAAACCTACCTGACATTTTCTCCCAGCAATCCTTCAGTTCTTCATGTTGTCAGCCTCCAGGCTAAGTATAGCCCATGCAATACCTAATTCTCCTTCCCAGGGCCTGGAGCTAACCTCACTTCCTTCTCCCATATATAGGCAAACTTCTTTTGGCTACCGGTCCCATGTCAAGAACCATTCCAGAGCAACAACAAGAACTGTAGAACTCATTGGAATGTAGCTCCTATTAGCATAGTCATGAGACTTTGTCTTGGAGAAGCATAATTCCTAGAACTGCTTGTCCTGAGACTTTGTGCTCTTATGTATATCTCTGTGACTTTCCCTTATGATGCCCTTATTCCTCATAGCATGACTTGTATAGAAAACTCTAAGAACTTAGACCATCACTGGCGATATCACTGACATTTAAAATTAACAATGTTTGTCTATTTCCACCCCTGTTTACTGGAACAGATTAATGGATTAACCACTGCCCTTGAAAGGGCCATGGATGTAGGTGGCTGAGCAATGCCATTACATAGAAAGAATTTGGAAAAAATAGATTGTTTAACAAGGTCAGGGGAGATGTTTTTATTACTGTTGCTCTGTAGTATTGCTTGAGATCTGGGATGAAGTTACCTCCAGACAATCTTTTATTTTACAGACATGTTTTATCAATTCTGGTTTTTGTTTGTTTGTTTGTTTGTTTGTTTTGTTTGTTTTTCCATATGAAAAACTGAAATTGTTCTTTCAAAGGTCAGTAAAGAGTTACATGTTGGTATTTTGATTAGGTTACATTGAGACTGTAGATTTCTTTTAGTAGAGTACCATTTTACTATGTTAACCTACCAATCCTGGAGCATGGGATCTTTCCATCTTCTGATATTGTCCTTGAAGGTTTTCCATATAAGTCTTTTCATTTGCTTGATTAGAGTCACACAAAAGGTACATTATGTTATTTGACAATTGTGAAGGGTGTTGTTTCCCCTAATTTCTTTATGAGTCTGTTTTTTTCTTTTGTATACCAGGAGGAAGCTAGTTTTTTGTTTGTTTGTTTATTTGTATGTTTTACTTAATTTTGTATTCAGCCACTTTGTTGAAGATGTTTATCAACTGTAGGGTTCCTAGTTGAATTTTTAGGGTTATTTATATGTACTATCATATCATATGCAACACAAGCTGGACAGGATGTGGAGAAAAAAACACTCCTCCATTGCAGGTGGGAATCTTGAACTTGTGCACATCACTTTTTGAAATCAACTGGGTGCTTTCTCAGAAATTTATGAATAGTACCACTTCAATATTCAGTTATACCATCCCTGAGCATATATTCAGTAAATTATCAACCATACAACAAGGACATTTGCTCATCTATACTCATAACAGTTTTTTTTTAATAACTAGAGTCTGAAACAACCTAGATTTCCCAGCTGATGAATGGATGCAGAAATTTCTTTATTTACATACAATACCACTCAGCAATTAAAAACAAAAATAAGCAGACAAATGGATGCACTTCACAAAATATCATCCTGGTGAGGTATCCAGAAGCAGAGAGATACTCATGGTATATACTCACTTATAAGTGGATATTAGTTGTATAGATAAAATTAAAAATACTAAAATCTGTGTAGTCCTAATTGAGCCTAAACAATGAGGAGGACCTAGGGAAGCTAGCAATTCTCATTCAGAAGGGCCAATAGGATAAACATCGGTAATGGGAGAGATAGGGTACAGGGCAGGAACCTATCAGAGGAGGGGGCCTCCTGAAAGAATATACACCTTGTGTATTGAAGCAGATAGTTAGACTCATAGCCAAACTTTTGGGCAGAGGCATGGACTCAAATGGAAGATTAAGGATAGAAAAACCTGGATGGGAGAAGTACTCTATAAGAGGCTAATTCAGTAAAAAAAAATGTATGGGCCCAGGGGTCATCTTCCAACAACGACCATGAATGAGACACACCTTGAAACCCTGCTCAGATGCCAGCCCGTAAGTATCTAAGATTCGGTCTCCATGTGGGTTCCTATTAAAGGTAACAGGGGCTGTATCTGACGCAAACAAGTGGCTGGCTCTTTGATCACCCTACTCTGGGAGGGTTCAGCCTTTGCCAGGCCACACAGGGAAGAAGTTGCAGCCATTTCTGGGCGAGACCTGATAAAGTAGGCTGAGATAAGATAGGGAGGGAGGGACTTTGCTTATCAGTGGACTGGGAGACAGGCATATAGGAGAGAAGTGGGAGTTAGGTTGTAACTGGCAGAGAAGATGAACAAGGGCCTACAGCAGAATACAAAATGAATAAACTGTAATAGTTAATAAAAGAAAAAAAAATGAGGTTTTCCTGACATGGCTAGTCTCAGAGCAACTGTCTCTATAACAACAACTAGAAAGAATACTATTTCATTTCTATACATTTTCCTTTTTCTTGTAACAGTATTTATAATAAATATGTGACTAAATTCAGTGATTTATTTGTATATTTCTAAAGTATTATATAATATAGAAAAAATATTTACACGTCAAATTTGACTTGTATATTAAGTGTGTAAAAAATAGTTTATGAAAAGAGTGCTTGAATTTTCAAAAGAGTAAAGAATGATTACATAAAATTCTGGAGGTGAAAATGGAAGGAAAAATGATGGAAGAATAAATAATACATAAATAAAATTAATATCTCTTACACATTAATTTACAAAATTTTGGTTATTGAGTTTAAATATAAAACACAGAATATTTCTCAAATAAACAATATATCCTACTATATTATGCGGATCTCTGCACCCTTACGTATTTCTTTATATTATTCCTTTTTGTCACTGAAATGTGTTCTTTGACAGTGTGCCACAACACCCTGATGTTAGGCTCTAAAACTGACCATCCAGTTCTTATTTCAGGGTACTGACTACGTATACCCCAATTAGGGTGAAGTCAGACAGAGTTTGATTCATGTCTAGCTCGGGTTGCAATTTTGCTTATACATTTTGGTTAATTCACAATTTCAAAGTAAGTTGTGACTGCCTTTCTTGAAATATTACATTTTTACTCCTCACATACACACACACACACACACACACACACACACACACACACACTTGCCTGATGAATGAGACATAATAGCATTACTGACAAAACAAGACTTGAAATTGTGTTTCAAAGAAGGAAGTGTATGGGAATTTTGGCCAAGGAGGACAGGGATGAGTAATAATGTGATTAAAATCTCAAAACAAAAGGATTTGTTTTCCATAGTTAAAAAATTGAATAATATGATATTTTTTGCACTCATGCGTTTTCAGGACAATCAAGTCCAGATCTAACTGAGCAGACAGTAAGTTGTGCTTCAGTAAACATGAGTGTAGATGTGTGCTGGACCAGCCCAAGTCATCTGTTGTTTTTATGGATAATGTTGGAACTCCTCATTCAGTGTGTGCAGTATATACTCTCTTAAATTGACTTAAGGATTTTAAGTATTTGTGTGAATTATTTGCCACATAAAGTTTAAAAGCCTTTCTTGGTCCACTTTATTCTGCTGTCTCCTTCCATCCTTTTACCAAGGATGTGTGTCCAACCTGGATGGTAAAAAGTGTTTCACCATCACAACAGAAGAATGATATTGTTGTCTTGTCCATTCTGTTAGTTTCTGTCATTCTATTGGAGAATTGAACTTTCAAACTGAGTTTCAATGACAATGTTTACCATTTCATTATTTTGTAGTTATGGTTTTTGGGGTTTTGGCCTCTTTTAGTAATTTGAAGCTTGGGATTATTCATTCTTTGTATTTTTCTTGGTGTGGTTAATATTTTTGATAGGGAGTGTTCCTTTGTTGGCTTATATAGTGAAAGTTTTACATTGATATTGCTCATATTTGGTTTTTATTATGCAATATCTTTATTCATCCTTTATTGGTTACAGATATAGTAATAAAGGTCTCTGTAAAGATTATAAACAATCTGTATCAACAGCCATTCTGGGTTTACAATCTTTCATGGGGAGATCAGGAGTTATTCTAATGAGCCTGAACATAATGCTGTAGTCTTTTCAGCTTGCAACTTTAATATACCTTCTTTGTCTAATATACTTTTTCTTTAGATTTAGTATTTTTGATTTTTATGTGCTGACACAATTTCTTCTCTAGTACACTAATTGTTTGTTCTGTATAATTTTTGTACTTTTATAGGCTGACCGTCTTCATTAGGTTAAGGATATATTCTTCTATTACTTTGCTGAAAATATTTTCTGGGTTTTTGGTGTGAGTTTTGTCTTCTTCCTCTATTTCCAATATTCATAAATTACTTTTTTTGGCACTTTGTAAAATCTTCTGGATCTTTTTTAGGCTAGCTATTTTAACATTTCTTTTGAAAATTATCCAGTTGTTGTTTGTTTTCTTCTTCTTCATCTTCATCTCATTATTCTTCTCTTCCTTCTTCCCTTTATTCCCTCTTCTACTTCTTCTTTTTTCTTTTTTTCTCTTATCCTTTGCTTTTTCTTTGCTAAAATAGACATTTTATTCACATATTCATTCTGATTAAGTTTCCCTTCCTCTAATCTGGAAACTCTTGCCACTCCCATTCTATCTGGTCTAAATTCACCCTCATAAAACAAGGAGGGCTATAATTTATAATAATAAAATAAAATAGGAAAAGAAAAAAAAACAATCACATCTGGTAGGAAAACAAACAAGAAAAAAAAGAGGCCAATGGGGGAAAAAGATGTGAACTTATTTACATGGGAACCTCATAAAACACTAAACTTGAAACAATGGCACACACACAAATGACATATATAGCTAAAAATAGAAAAAAATCCAGAAAATTAAAATAAAGACTATGATAAAAATTTTTTAAAATTATTGCACCAGGGTATAGGACATGAAAATACAAATGTACCCAGTGGTGAAGTTTTTTGCCATCTACCTTTAGAAATGCACTCTTAAGCGTACAATTAGAAGTAGTCCCTAGGATAAAATAGTGTCCTTGGGAGGAAAACTATATTTTCATTTGCAGTGTTATCAATTAGATATGGGGCTATGGACAGACTGATGTGCACTTCTCATTTTCAGCTTTATGACCACATCTGGTGTAGAACATTTAAAGACTTTTGTGCATGCTGCCTCAGTCTCTCGCAGTTTATATATGCCTCAGTCCTGTGGTGATAGTGCTTTGTTCAACAGTATCCTCTATCCTTTTCTTTCTAGCTCATATACACTTATGGCTGAATTACTGAAAGAGCCTGGAGGCTTGGATGGAGATCTTCCATTTATACTTGATATCCCTAGGTTTCTCTGTCTATTATCTCTATGGGTCTCTGAATTTGTTTCCCATCACTGCAGGATTAAACTTCTTTGATGATAGCTGAAAATATGCTGGTCTATGAATATAGTAGAATGGTGGCAAGGGTCATTTCTTACTTTTGGTAGAACATATTTGCTTTTTCCTGGAACCCTGGGACATGTAATTTATTTTCTTGATCAATAATCCAGTGTCAGGTGTGGATTGCATCATATGAAGTGGGACTTAAATCAAACTATGGGTGGTTTATTCACTCCTACAACTCTTGCATCAATATGTCTTACAGGTAGGACATTGTCATAGTTCAAAGGATTTGGTTGCTGGGTTAGTGTTTATGTTCTCCTCTTGTAGTTTGCCAAATACTTCCCATATCAAATTGCTAGAATGTAAGTGTGATGGTTCTATGTAGAGCACAAGCTCTATTTATCTATATTCCATGTAAATGTAGTGTTGTCTCAGCAATAGAGACATTGAAGTCAATTTGTGGAAAGCTGTGTATAGTCTTGCTTAAAAGCCTGTATTGTTTTAGTATTACAATCACTACTTTGTCAATGCCTCAGTTAAATATAAACCATTACCAGTATGGATCTTAATTTGGTGCCAAGAGATTTCCAGTTGGGACTTTCTCCTTGTGTAGTGATTTCATTTTATTGTAGCTTCTTATATGTATATATTTTAGAAAGTTTCCTATTGCATTAAGTTTCACTGCACCAAACAAATGACCCGTAATTTCTGTCTTTCCTCATGTTACCATTTCATTGCCCTCTTCCTTTCCAGTATCCTTCAATTCTATCTTTTTAGCCCACTTCCATTTGTTTAAGTATTTTATTTCCCTTTCCTATGGAGAAATCTCTGCCCTAACTCAGTTCTTAATCTGTATGTATATCCCCTGTGGTATTATGTTCAGTTACTTCCATATCATACATCTTGCAACTAATATATATATAAACAAAATACATACCTATTTCTCTTTTTGGGGGGATGCTTAATTTAGTGACGAGAGATTTTCAATTGGAACTTTCTTCTTGTGTGGTAAATTCATTTATGTTGGCTTTATGTATATATTTTAGAAAGCTTCTATTGCATTAGGTTTCCACTGTACCAAACAAATGACCCTTAATTTTACCTGTCTTTCCTCATGTTACCTTTTCATTGCCCTCTTCCTTTCCCAATCCCCTTCAATTCTATCTTTTTAGCCCACCTTCCATTTGTACCAAGTATTTTATTTCCCTTTCCTATGGAGAAATCTCTGCCTCCCCTAAGCTCCAGTTCTTAATCTGTATTATCCCCTGCAGTATTATGTTGAAACTAATATATATGTAAAGCAAATACATACCCTATTTCTCTTTTGGGGTCTGGGTTCTCTCACTCTCAGTTACCTGCAAATATGCATTTACCTTTATGTTTCATGATAGTCTTGCAAAATCTACCCCTGTGCTTCCTCAAGAAGAAAATAATCAGAACATACTCTTAAAAAGGCAACCAAAGTTTGTAGTGCTGGGAGAGTTTATAGCATTTAAGATTAAATACCTCATATTTCTGTATCATCAGGTGATTATTTGGAATATAAGATTAGGAGTTACATATGATATGCCCCCCAATGACTAGATGGACCTTTAAATGAATGGCTGGAGACATCTTCACCTTAAACTAGGAACTATAATGATGGACAAAGAATGTTTTGTAAAAATGATTTTAAAAGTGAGGTATTATGACCTTTTCCTAGAAATATCAGCAATCACAGTATCAGTGTGGTGTTGTATGACCAAAATAATGAAAGAATACTTAGATTTAGCACATAAATAAATTATATGAAGATATGACGTATAGACATTGCATTATGCCAGAAATTTAATAATAACTATTGCTGCTTTGGTCTAAATTGTTTTTCGTGAGGCAGTCCATTAAAATTTGATAATATACTTCTTGGGACAAAGCAATATGTCCAAGCCTGCTTAAAGATTTTCTGTCTATTGCCATTGAATCTGAGAATGCTTCCAACCTGAGAATGGGTTTCCAGGCTGTGGCAAACATGCCTCCAGATTCTCAAAAGTGTCAGGTTATGGGATTGATGAAGAAAATGATAGTAAATGATAAGGTTTATCAATGATGACTAAATTTATGACCAAGAGACAGTTAAAACACCTGTCTGGGGACACAAAGGATATCATCTATGTTTTAGAACAATGTAAATTTACCTTTTATTATTGAAATCTGTCTAAATAAAGAAGTACTCTGACTGCCAGTCAGTCAAGACACTAAGTTTCTTTGGACAACCATATCTGACTTATTTCTGCCCCACCTTATCCTTCACTCCTCTCTGGATACTATCAACTTCTGGGGCTGGTCCCCAGTCTTTTGCCACACTCTTTCTTTTCTTTCACACTAGGGTGAATACTCACAACTGAAGATCTAGAGCTATATGCTTCAGAGTAGATAGGACATGTGATATCTGTTTTCTGGATCTGAGTTACCTAAATCAATATCGTCATTTATATTTCTATCTACTTATGTGCATACCATTTCACTTATCTATGTCAGTTGAAGGATATTTAGGTGTTCTCATTTTGTACCTATTGTGAACAGAATAGCAATGAGTATGGTTGAGAAAATATTTTTGAAGGAGTATGTTGAGTCCATTGTGCATATGTCAAGGAAAGTTACAAGTGGTTCATATGGTAGATTTATTGTCATCATTTTGAGAATTCAGAACACTGATTTCTGCTATGGATGTACAGTTTTGCAAGCTCCCTTTGCCAGAGGTCCAGGTTTTTGCCTGTCCAACAGAAGATGTCAACTGTCAACCTAATTCCTGTTTACTTCAGAAAAATAAAATACTAAGGGAAAATATATAGTACCTGTGTTATTTATCACAATTACTATTATGTGATTAAAATTTGAACACTTATATTGTCCACAAATTGAAAAGTAACATAGACAACTTACTAAAATATGATTTCAGAAGTAGTTTCTATTCTAAAATAGAATGTATCTATATAACATTGCTTAAATAAAGGGGTCTTTAGTTATGGTTAGATATACAGTTTATATAAACTTACTAAAAGTAGAAGTAAATAATTTCATTTGAAGACATTAAGGATTTTATTATAGTCCAGGTATTGGACTTAATGATGGGTGGGTCATGGTGCTCAAGAAAGATCCCAAAACTATAGTTGTGTTGACAGATAAGCACAGAGCCATGCAGACCAGGACCAAGCCCAGAGGATCCTCAAAGGACAGGAAGGTCACTGCCATGGGGAGGCAGCAGTTTCTCTCAAGGTTTGGGTACCCTTGAATTCAGCAAGGATACATTCTTGCTGATCTGTGAGGAGAAAATAAATCAACATCTCAATTCCTACAAGTCACTCCATGTTCAGTGCATGAAGAAAGATTTCCAATGATATTGTGTGCATCCTATCACATTCTCTTTTACTATAGTGCCAAGAAGGACACTAAACATACATTATTTGTCATTTGAGGTATTGGTTGTCTAAGTTTAATTTTCTTGCTAGATCAATGATTAAAGATGGTGAGTATTTTTTGTGTGTTTCTCAGTAAATTGTGTCTTATTTATGCTTCATTCTTTCACACATGTTTATCATTAATTTTTACAATATGTTCACCTGGTATCCCAATTGTAGCCCCCTCCCTCATCTACTCTATGTCCCACTATTCCTCCCCCTCCTCCCCTATCCTTCTCCTGTATTCCTCTGATAGGGAAGGTCCTATCAGACCCTAGCCTATCAGTTTCCAATATGACTCCCTGTATCCTATTCATCTGTGGGCTTACTAGTTGTCCCCACCAGTGAGAAGTGATTAAGAAGCAGGCAACTGAGTTCAGAGACTGTCTCTTCTCCCCTTACTAGGGATCCCATATGGAGACTGAGGTGTCTATGGGCTACATCTGAGCAGGGGGTCTAAGTCCTCTCATGCTCTTTGGTTGATGCATCAGTCTCTGCAGTGCCCCAGGACCCAGATTTTTTTGCTTTGTTGATCTTGTGTGACTCCTGTCCCCTTTAGGTCCTTCTATATCCCACTTCTTCAATAAGAATTTTGTGCTCTACAAAATTTGTAGAGCAAAAATTTTGCTGTGGGTCTCTGCATCTACTTCAATCACCTCTGGAGTGGAGTCACTTAGTGTTCATCCATGGAAGGCTCCTATCCTGTTATCTCTCTTCTATGTGCTCTGGCATCTATCCTGTTTTCTTTCCTGAATGAGAATTAAGCATCTTCCCTATGTTTCTCCCTGTACTTTAGCTTTTTAAAGTCTGTAGATTTTAGTATGTCCAATCTCTATTGTATGGGTAATGGCCACTTATAAGTGAATATATACCATACATGTATTTCTGCTTCTGGGATACACTCAGGGTGATCTTTTTTAGTTCCATTCATTTGTCTGCAAATTTAATGATTTTCTTGTTTTTAATACCTGAGTATTTCCTTGTGGAAATGTACCACAGTTTCTGTATCCATTCCCCCATTGAGGGACATCTAGTTTGATTCCAGATTCTGGATATTATGAATAAAGCTGTTATTGTCATAGTTGAGCAAATGTCCTTGCTCTATGGTTGAGCATCTTTCTGATATATGCCTAGGAGTTTTTTAGCTGAGTCTTGGAGTAGCAGTATTCCCAGTTTTCTGAGAAAGCACCAGACTGATTTCCAAAGCAGCTGTAAAAGTTTAGATTTTTACCAGCAATGGAGGAGGGCTCTCCTTTCTGCACATCATCTCCAGCATGTGTTGTCCCTTGAGTTTTTGATCTTAGCCATTCTTATGGGTGTGAGGTGGAGTCTCAGAGCCATTTTGATTTTCAATTCTCAGATTTTTAAGGACATTGAGCATTTTTAAGTGTTTCTACACCATTCAATATTCCTCTGTTGAGAATTTCTGTTGAGCTCTGAACCCTATTTTAAATTGGATTATTTGATTTGTTGGGTTATTTATATATTCTGGATATTAGCCTTCTGTATGATGTAGAGTTGGTGAAGATCCTTTCCCAGTCTGTAAGCAATTATTTGGTTCTGTTGACAGTGTCCTCTGCTTTAGAGAAGATTTTAAGTTTCATGAGATCCCATTTATTGATTGTAGATCTTAGAGCCTGTGCTGCTGGTGTTGTTTTCAGGAAGTTGTCTCCTGTGCCAATGTGTTCAAGCCTCTTCCTCACTTTTTTTTTAAATAACAGATTAAGAATGTTAGTTTTATGTTGAGGTATTTTATCCACAAGGACGTTACTTTTGTGCATGATGAGAGGATTGGATCTATTTGTATATCTTTCTATATTTGGACATCCAGTTAGACAAGCACCATTGGTTGAAGATGTTCTTTTTTCCATTGAATGGTTTTGGCTTCTTTGTAAAAAATCAGGCGTTGTAGGTATGTGAGTTTATTTCTGGGTCTTTGATTCAATTCCACTGATCCACCAGTATGTTTCTATGCCACTATCACACCATTTTTACTGTTTCTTTGTAGTACAGCTTGAGATCCAGGATGGAGATACCTCCATAAGTTTTTTTTTTTTTTTTTTTTTTTTTTTTGGATTCTTTTAACTATTCTGGATTTTTTTATGTGATGTTGAGAATTGTTTTTTCAAGGTCTGTAAAGAATTGTGTTGCTATTTTGATGGAAATTGCATTGAATCTCTACATTTCTTTTGGTAGAATGGCCATTTTGCTGTTATTCCTACTGATCCATGAGTATGGGAGATTATTCCATCTTATGATATCTTCTTCAATTTATTTCTTCAAACACTTGAAGGTTTTTTATACAGATTGTCACGTGCTTGATTAGAGTCACACCAGTGCACTTTATGTTACTTGTGGCTATTGCAAGGTTGTTTTTTCTCCTAATTTTTTTCTCAGTCCTCTTGTCTTTTCTATACAAGAGGGCTTCAGATATTTTTTAGCAACTTTGTTTTCAGCCACTTTGCTGAAGGTGTTTATCAGCTGTAGTAGTTCTCTGGTAGAATTTGTAGGGTCGCTCATGTATACTGTCATATCATCTGTGAATAGTGATACTTTGACTTCTTCCTTTCTGCTTTGCATCCCCTTGATTTCCTTTAGTTGTTTTACTGCTCTAGCTAGAACTTCCAGTACTATGTTGAAGAGAAAGAAGAGAGTGAGCAAACTTGACTTGTCTCTGATTTCAGTGGGACTGATTTAAATTGCTTTCCAGTTAGTTTGATGTTTGCTATAGGCTTGTTGTATATTATCTTTACTGTGTTTAGGTATGTGCCTTTTATCTCTGATATCTCCAAGACTTTAACATTAATTGGGCTTGGAATTTATTAAATACTTTTCAGCATCTATTGAGATGATCATGTGTTTTTTTTTTTTTTTTTTCAGTTTGTTTATGTGGTGGATTACACTGATGGTTTTCTATATATTGTATTTCCCCTGCATGCCTAGGATGAAGCTACTTCGTCATGGTAGATGAGATCTTTGATGTTTTCTTGGATTCATTTTGTGAGTATTTCATTGAGTATTTTTGTTTCAATATTCATAAGAGGGAATGTTCTGAAATCATCTCTCTTAGTGTATCCCTGCCTTTTAGTTAGCTTTTGTGAGGTTTAGGTATCAAGGTGAATGTGACCTCATAGAATGAGTTTGGTAATGTTCCTTCTTTTTCTGTTTCGTGAAATAGTTTGAAGAGTATTGACATTACCTCTTCTTTGAAGGTCTGGTAGAATTCTGTGCTGAAAACATCAGGCTCTGGGCTTTGTTTGGCAGGAAGAATTTGATGACTGCTTATATTTCATTAGGGCATATAGATTTTCAAATTTTGTGGCATATAGACTTTTAAGGCAAAACCTAATGATTCTTTGAATTTCCTCAGTGTCTGTAATTATACCCCCTTTTATTTTCTGATTTTGCTGATTTGTTTAGTGTCTCCCTGTGTTGTAGTTAGGCTAAAGGTTTGTCTATCTTTGTCATTTTCTGCAAAACCAGCTCATGCTTTTGTTTATTCTTTGAATTGCTTTCTTTGTTTCTAATTTATTGATTTCTGCCCTAGGTTTGATTATTGCTAGCCATGTACTCCTCTTGTGTATGTCTTCTTCCTTTTGACTAGGTCTTTCACATGTGTTGTTATGTTGATTTGAGATGCCTCAGATTTCTTTATGAAGCTACTTAGTTCTATGAACTTTCCTCTTAGAATAACTTTCATTGTGTCTCATTAGTTTGGGTAAGTTGTGCCTTCATTTTTGTTAAATTCTAGAAAGTCTAATTAGTTTATTTCTTCCATAATCCAGCTGTCATTGAGTAGAATTCAGTTTCCATGCATATACAGGCTGTTTACTATTTTTTCTTACTATTGAGGTCTAGTTTTAGACCATGCCATTCTAATATGATACAAGGGATTATATTGGTATAATGTTCTGTTTTTGGAATGTATACAATTTACCCTTGTTCATTCAAATGCTGATTTCTCTCCTCCACTGTCTGGTTTCAATCCAGGTATTGCATTGTGATGCTATTTCTAAGCATCACCTGTCTCAAGTTTGCATAAACATGCCACCATTTGTTCTCTATATTGTCAATTAAAATAACCAGCCCCAATACTGAGTAATGGAGAGGATGAGGTGAGACATCCTGATCCAGAATGGGAGAAAGAGGAAGGAGGCAGGAGAGGAGAGGAGGAGAATCTTCAGGAGAGGTCTTGGCACCACACGTAGAAATGAACTGGAACTAAGATATCTCTAAAAGCAAGTATGATGGGTGAATCTGAATGGTAGGAAACTCTGTGGGCTTAGAGGTTTAGGACTGAGTAACTGTTGGCTTGCATTGTGCTCTAGGTTAATTAAATAAATCCTAGTCTCTGTGTGGTGATTTGGTTATACCGCTGTTTAGGAATAACCACTGCTTAACTAAAAGATTTATCAATAGTAAATATTAATAATATACAACAAATGGCACCCAACTAATCTAAGTATCCACACCCTTTAAATCCTACTTTAATATAATTTGGTGGGGAAAGGAATAAGCTCTCAGCGACACAACCCAAACTTTAAACCTAAAAACTCGCAGATAAATTACTGGCTCTTTAAAAGAGACTCTTAAACATGCCTTAGAGCAAAAGACAGCCTACTGTGAGCAGACCTGAGACTGAACAAAACTGGTTGCCACTACAGTCTAACAGGATGAGAGAAACATTAAAACAGACTTCTTTGAGCTTGGCTGATAATCTCTTCTATGGTTTTAAAACAGAAATAAAGGAAAGTTTAGAAATTATGACTATGGTTACATTCATATTCCTCAATTTAACTTTAATAATTGATTTAGCCTTTTATGTATTTTCAAAAGCAAAGGCTTTAGAAAAGATACTGGAACAACACAAAAAACAAGTAGAACAATATAAAGAAATAAATGAAGGTTGGAAATAGGACATAAAAGAAGAGATACAAAAACTTACAGAACATAAGAAACAACAGGAAAATAGGGCAGAGGTTTTAGAAAAGATACTGGAAAACACAAACAACTAGAACACTATAAAGAAAAATTAAAAGTTAGAAGGGAGGCATAAAACAAGAGATTGAAGAGATTATTGGACAAAACAAACAACAGAGAGATAGGTGTGAAATGTGGGTAGCGACTTTAAAAAAAGAGTTTAGAATAATAAGTAAAGATAATACTCAGGCAGAGGCAAAGGATAATAATAAAGAAAGCCAAACAAAGGTGGTTAGAAAACAAACATTAGCTTATCCAGTCATTCTACAACAGAGTCCAGTAGATGATGATCCCCCACATGATTACCAAGAGGCTGAATGGCACCCTGTGGAAGTGCTAGACCTGAGAAAATTTAAAGGAAGTGTCACCAATTTTGGAATGCATTCACCATTTGTAAAACAAATGCTGACTTCCTGGCCAATCAGTAGAGTAATCCCAAAGGGCTGGGAGGATATTTCAAAGGCAATAAAAGAACCTGAGCCATATTTAGAATTGCTATAATGGTGAAGAGAAGAGGCTAGAGAGATAGCATACAAAAATAGAGCCAGGGCTGTTGATGTTTTTAAGGAACAGCTGCTTGGGGATGGCCAATAGGCTGACACAGAGATACAAGCTGTATATAATGAAGAAACCATAGAATTATGTCACCTACCAGCCTTAAATACCTGGGACAAGGTTGAGGAATCAGGAAAAAGGCTTGAGCCATTCTCTCAGGTCATACAAGCTCCAAGTGAAACATCTATTACTGTTTTGCAAAGATTGACTTCAGCTGGGGTTACAAGTATATCAGATCCACTAGCTAGAAAAGCTTTTGAAATGCAAAGATTTTGAATGCAAAGAGGTAATACAGCCATTAAAAGGAAGGTGTGCACAAATAGACAAATGGGTTATAAATCCAATTGACAAAAGTCCTCAATCATCCAATTTGGCCTTGATAGGAGAAGCTACCGCTAAAGACATTGGGAAATGTCTTAATTTTGATGGGCAAATGGAGTTACCAGAAAAAAGCAAAATCATTCAAAAGGGAGTCTATACTTTTTAGAAGATGTGGCAAGGGTTGACATCAGATATTTGAATGTAGAGCACAGATAAATGGGGTAATCCTTTATCAAAAAATGCCTGAAGGGGTCTTTCTCAGGTCCCAGTACAGGACAGGGTTACTCCTCCACAAGAAAGTTAAACAGCACTGCTCTGGGAATAAACATTAAAAACTTCAAGAGTGAGGCCAGGGTAGGTTTTATAGATAAATAAATAAATAAATTAATTAATAAAAACAGGAAGGGAACAAAAAAACAAATATATTGACAAACCTCTATAAATGATCATAGGCCAAAGTTAAAGATAATTTTAAATAATATTGAAATTGAAGGCATGGTGGATACTGGGGCTGATGTCACAATTATCACTCCTAAATTCTGACCCCCAAATTAGCCAATTCAAGAGGTGGATATCCAATTCCAAGAAGTTGGAACTTTATCTAAAGTAAAACAACATGTCAGATGGCTTAAATGTATAGGACCAGAAGGTCAAATAGGAAAATTAAGGCCATATGTGGCTGGGATAGCCATAAACTTATGGGGAAGAGATCTGTTACAACAATGGAGACCCAGATTAACAACCCCCAATTTCAGAGGCAAAAAAGGTAATACTCCTCATAAACAAGTTAAAATTATTTTTAAATGCCATCAAAAACAGTTACAGGATGTCCAGGCTATCCATAAACAAAATACAACAAAGGCATTCTTTTCAACTTCATGTTGTGAAGCCACTGATAATAAAACTCCCACAACCTTACCAAGGTAGTTGGCTGACCAACCTATTTGGATTGAACAATGGTCTATGAGTAAAAAAAAATAATTACTGTCCTGGAACAGCTGGAGGCTCAACATATAGAGGAGTCCAACAGCCCTTGGAATTCTCCTGTATTTGTCATCAAAAAGAAATCTGGCAAATGGAGGATTTTAACAGATCTCAGAGCCATTAACAAAATTATTCAGCCAATGAGATCGTTACAATCTGGAATCCTATTGCCTTCCTTGTTACCTAAGGAATGGCCTATTGTAGTGATTGACTTAAAGGACTGCTTTTTCACAATTCTTTTACATGAGCATGATAGGGAAAGGTTTGATTTCTCAGCACCCATTTTTAATAGAAGCTGTCCAATAAAGAGATATCACTCAAGGGTCTTACCACAGGGGATGTTGAACAGTCCTACTTTGTGCCAATATTTTGTACAACAGATGTTGGAGATAATTCATAAGCAGTTTCCTCAATCCATAATTTACCACTATATGGATGATATCTTATTAGCTGATTCAGATAGAAAAACATTAGAAAATATTTTTCATGAAATAAATAGAACTTTGCCTTGTTGGGGTTTAGAGATTGCGCCCAAAAAAGTAAAAAATGAGATTCTATTAATTAACTAGGATGCAAAATGGGTCTACAGAAAACTCGACCACAAAAAGTATAAATTAGAAGAACCCAATTAAAACTCTCAATGATTTTCAAAAATTGCTGTGAGATGTTAACTGGCCATAACCTACATTTGGTTTAGATACTCAAGAGCTAAATAACTTATTTCAAAACTTACAGGATGATAAGGACTTTAAAAGTCCAAGATTGTTATCAACTGAAGATGAAAATTAATTGGCTCAGGCAGAAAGGAAATTACAAGATGCATATATAGACCATATTAATCCAAAGAGGGCCTGTATTTTGGTTATCTTGTTTTCTACTCATTCACCCACAGGAATTCTTATGCAGAGGGAGGACTGTCTTAGAATGGATATTTTTGACACACAAACAAAATAAAAACTTAAACACTGAATCCTTATGATTCAGTTCAAAAATCAAAATTATATACAATTCTCTTGGTGTTATAAAATTTTCAAGAATCTCTTATTATAGTCACTGACTCACAATATGCAGAAAGAGTTTTTCTGCATATAGAAACTGCTGATCTAATTCAGGATAATTTGGACTTAACTTCACTGTTTCTTCAATTACAACGAGTAATCAGAAATAGTAATAATCCACTGTATATAACATATATCAGATCTGATATGGGTCCACAAGGCCCTCTAGCACAAGACAATGATGAAATTGACCAACTATTGATAGGAAGTGTGTTAGAGGCCTCAGAATTTCATTAAAACACCATGTTAGCAGCAAAGGTTTCAAAAGAGAGTTTTCTATCACTTGGCAACAAGCCAAAGAAATTGTGTGAAAATGTCCCACTTGTTCATTATATAACTAAACTCCACTAACTGCAGGAAGTAACCCTAATGGTAACAAAAAAAATGAAATTTGGCAAATCACGTATTTTATTTTATAGAGTTTGGTAAACTGAAATATGTGCACCATACTATAGGTTCCAATGAGCAAAAGCCATAAGTTCTGAGAAGGCTGATTCAGTTATTACACATTTATTAGAAGTGATGGAAATTATGGTTATGCCTCCACAAATTAAGACTGATAATGCTACATCATATGTCTCTAATAAAATGGAAAGATTTTTTTTTTTACATATTATAAGATAAAACATGTAACAGGTATACCTCAACATCCTGCTGGCCAAGCAGTCATTGAAAAATCGAATTGTACTTTAAGGGACATGCTTAACAAACAGAGAAGATAGATTACATAATGTTTATTGACCTTAAATTTCTTAAATGTTAATAAACAACAAACAACAGCTGCCCAAAGACACTGGGTTATAGAAAAAAAATGCTGAATTATTTCAGCCTATATATTTCAAAGATACCCCAACTTCACAATGGACAATAGGGAATGTGTTACACACTGGGGAAGAGGTTTTGCATATGTTCACATAGGAAAAGAGAAATTATGGGTTCCTTCAAAACTAAGAAAAATCAGATTTCACAGAGGAAGACCACCTGAAAACATTGGTCACACACAAGAATAGAGAAATCAAGAAGACCAAACAAATCAGATAACATAAATTAATAATCCCGTTACATGGGAACAACTCTAAAACTGACTGAAACATAAAAAAAAAAAAAAATGTCTCTAGCCAGACTTCAGCAGTACATGGCCAATAAATCCTTGGCTATAATATCCTCAATATTTATTATGCCATTCTTTTAATTGGCATTGATAAAATTGGTTCACAGTTTAATTTTATTCAGAACATCTCATACATTTGTAATTTTAGAACTGTGTAATGCTTGTGAGAAAGTATATGTTTTCCAAACAAAAGGAGTGAATACTGGAGATGCTGGGCCAAACCTGACAGAATCCTCCTTCCAGCATGCTGAGACATTGACACATCTGTTTCAGTATCTTCCATGTTCTAGAATTCTGCTTGTTCCTGTCTCAACTGTTTCAATTGCTATTTCTCATCATGGCCTGCTCTGAAGAGAGCTTTGAAGAAAGCAACAAATCTTAATTGGTACAGCATTTTAGACTGTTCTAAACAGGACTTTTATTATTGTCTCAACATTCAAAGACTGGACCACAAATATTGCTTACTTAATTAAACATTTTTAAAAGTTTCTTTGGGTCCCCAACAGGATTTCTGCATGTCCAAAATGTCAGCTAGAAGAAATCATTGAGAATGATGTCTTATTTTCCTTAAGGGGGATTGGGTAGGTTTTGGGTTGTTTTCTGTGGCTACAAGTGTTTACTGTCATTGGGAGACATTTATAAATTACTAATGGTCTTATTCAGAGTGAAACTGTTATGCCTAGTTCAGGAACTCCAAAAGACCAGGGATAAACTCTGCTGTAAATATATGAGGTTTTCAAAATTGTATACGTGTTCGGACATGGGACACAAACTTCCTGTGGACACAGGAGAGGAATGTAGCCCTGAGATATAGGGAAGCAAGGTTTTTATGGGGCAAAACTGCAAGCAGGAACTTACATGCTTTGGCATTACATGACTGGGTAAGGGAAACTGACTTTTGAAATGATTGGTCCACTTTGGGCAGCAAGACTACAAACAGTTCTGTCCTGGTCCTATGGGCCAGTTTCCTAGCAATTGTATAATTAGTGGGCAGGAAAGAATGCATTAAGGCAAATTTGTCCCCTCAGGGCATTAAGGCTAGTTCTTCCCTGAAGGAGGCTGGACATGTTTCCAACTAACTAGCCTTTATTCATGCTTATGCTTTAAACTTTAAAACAATACCCACTGATTTTAAGTCTTTGGTCTCTCAAATTCACAAAGAATTAATGTAATTGAGATTTTAAAAATGAAATAAAATGAAGTTTCAAATCTTTCTTCCATCTGCTATTTTCTCCCATAAACTCTACTGTGTGCCTTCCTTGTGAAAGGAACCTGGCAATGTGCCATCAGGTTTAGCTCTCATTTTTTTTTATTTCAATCTTATTATTATTATCATTATTATTATTAATAATTTGGGTTTTTGAGACAGGATTTCTCTGTGTAGCCCTGGCTGTCCAGGCCTCTTTGTATACCAGGCTGGCCTTGAACTCACAGACATACTCATAGACATCTACCTGCATCTGCCTCCCAAGTGCTGGGATTAAAGGTGTGTGCACTGTGCTTGGCAGGACTTTCTTATAGCCTGGTTGAGGTCATACTTTATGACTTAGGACATGTCTAGACAAGTGAGTGTGAAGAACTGGCAGGGGTGCAAACCCTTGCTTTTGGAGAGAGGGTTTCTCTTGTGGCCTTGCATGGCCTGAACTCATTTTGCAAACCCAGATGGCCTGGAACTCACACCAGTCTCTGCTTGCCCCACTGACAGTCACAGGCATGCGACATCACACCTGGCTTCTTGTTATAGTCTTTAAAAATGATTTGTAATCTCTGTCTGCCTTTCTGAGACCAGCCCTATTAAAAAAGGGAATGAGTGTTCTTTTTTTGAGAGGGAAACATTATTTATGATTCATGGTGTAGTTCTCTTTATTATGGAAGATTTGTTTATTATTTGTACACTATTCTGTCTGCACGCCAGAGGAGGGTGCCAGGTCTCAGGATAGATTGTTATGAGCCACCATGTTGGTGCTGGGAATTGAGCTCAGCACCTCTGGAAGAACAGTCTGTGATTTTAAACTCTGTGCCATCTCTCCTGCCCCCTCATTTCTTATTTTTATTTTTTAAATTATTATTTATTCATTTTACATCCCTGTCTTAGACCCCTCCCTTTTCTCCTCCCAGTCCTACCCTCCCTGTTTCCCCTATCATCCCTCACCTGGCTCTTCAGAGAAGGGGATCACCCTGCCTCTATTGTGCACACCCACCCACCCCAGCATATCAAGTGGCATCAGGACTGAACACATACTCTTTGCCTGGCGAGGCAACACCAACAAGGGAAAGTGAAAGAAGAGCTACTTTGTGGGTCAGGGTGTATTCATATGTGTGTTGATCCTGCCGTGTTTATAAGGCCTTGTTACACTTGTGTCCTTCATCCACTCAGGCGCTTACACTTTGCACACAGAGTTTCTTGAGCCCTTAGGGGCTTAGGGTTTCTTGGAGACATCTCATTTAGGGTGGAATGGTTCAAGGCCTCTCACTGTTTGCATAACGACTGTACGTGGGTCTCTCTATTCCCATCTGCTGCAGGAGGAAGTTTCCAATAATGGCCTAGCAAGGCACCAATCTGTGAGTATGGCTGTGATCCTTTAGCAAAACTGTAGCATTTAGATTTCTCTTATGTCCTTGGCCTCTGTAGACTCAGATTCCGGACCACTCAAGCAGTATTGGATCAAGGTTCCTTCTCATGGAGTGGGCCTCCTGAAACCCAACTAGATATTAGTCGGTCACTTCTGTGACCTTTATGCCACAAGCGTACCAGCAAATCTTGTAGGCCAGTCACTTTTGGAGAGTGAAGGTTGTATGGCTGGTTCGGTGTGTACTTTTATCTTCTGGTGGCATGCAGCATATGTTCCAGTATCGCAAACAGCAGTCTATAAGGGTGAAGGTTCTCGGTAGGTGCCAGGTGGGATTCGCTGTGTCCATTAACTTGTGAAGGTGTTGTCCTCAGTAACACAGTCTTATCATCAGGTTGGGGAGAGCACTGGAAGATGGACACAGGTTGGGTGGCCCCAGGCCCTGCTTTGATCTATCACAGAAACCTCCTGAATCCCGACTCCACAGGACTCTGGGAAGCTGCTCTCAAGACATGACTTCATCTGTTCTTATTAAATTGAAATAAATACATAGCATTAAATGAAAATATCATATATATATATCTAGTTATATATAATATATAACTATATATAGTTATATATTATATATATAATATATATAGTTATATATAGTTATATATATTTTATATATATAATATATATATAGCTAGTTATTAAGTGACGTGTGCGCCACCAGAGGGCACCAGATTCCTTGACAGATGGTTTGTGTGCCACCGTGTGGTCCCTTCAATGGAACCTGGCACCTTGGTAAGAGAGGGATTCTCTGTGTCACAGGGCCCTGGCTGTTGCGATGATAAATGTTGGCTTTTTTTTTTTTTTAAGATTCATCCATCCATCTATTCATTCATCCATTCATTCATTGTACAGCATTCTGCCTGTGCACCAGAATATCCCATTACAGATGACTGTGAGCCACCATGTGGTTGCTGGGAATTGAACTCAGAACCTCTAGAAGAGCAGCCAGCGTTGTTAACCTCTGAGCAATCTCTCCTGCCTACATTTTTTTAATCTTTAAAAAAGATTCATTTTCCACGTGAGCGTGTTTCTGCCTTCCCAAGACTAGTCCTGCTTTGACTGGGAGACTGGAAATTAATTTTTAAAAGGCGGAGCGACCCCAGGATCCCTTCTCCAGGGACCAGGGACCAGCAGGACTGCGTCTAATCAGGAGAATTCAAAGAGCACATTTGTCCTGCACACAAGTTGCTTCCCGCAGCCCTGTGTGTTTACTTCCTGTACCAGGGGGCAGGGCGATGGCATCACAAATTGGCTCCGAAAGGCTCCTGATCCTGAAGACTGCGAGGGGCGCAGGGAGGGGACATTTACAGAACACAAGGGACCAGGGAAAACGCTGTGTGCATTGTGGCGCGAGGAAAGCGCTTTCGGGGTATACTTCTGGGTCCTGACAAAGCTCCAGGCTAAGTAAGGAGGAGGAGGATGGCTTGTGAGGATGTAGGCAGTGCGTACAGCATTCTGGGAATTGTATTTCTGCGTCTGCGACTCGGCAAAGCGGACGATACACTGAGACCTGGCTATGTTACTACAAACAATCCCACAAGTCCTTGCTCTGAGGAAGTTCTCACAGAGGCTCCCAGCCAGCACAATGCACTCTGGGATTATTTGTAGTTCCCTGGCTATGGAGTGTTTGGCTTTAGGAATTTCCGTGTCTGGTACATTTCATCATGAGTTCAGTGCTCTGTAGTAAGGATGTTCACAGTCGTACAAAATAAAACAGATTATTTATTTATTTATTTATTTATTTATTTATTTATTTATTTATTTATTCTATGAGACACCTATAATAAAACGTGAGTGGCTAGAAGTGGAGCTGAAATGAGGTCGATAGATTTAAAGCCTGGACAGCTCCTAAGAGGGTGGATGGGATATTGGAGCTTTTGAACAGGACTGTGCTGAATGTTAAGTGGGACGCGAGCACCCACAAGCATACATGCCATGTCTTCAATGTGTTATGTACTGTTGAAAAAGCAGGCACTTGAGGAAAACTATAAGGTTATATTCCTAGAAGCTGGCAGTTGGTGGAAATTCAAAGTTCAAGAGTTAGTATGTCACCTCTTCATTTTCCTAGTTCCTCATTCTGCATCCTGTTATTTTCAGGTATTTCAGACCGAACAAACAGCATCTTTTCGGGCTGGAAATGGACTGTAGTTTTCAGTTCAGATAGGTAGTAGCATATGATTCTTGAGGATTCTCTTAGAAAACCCTTCCCAGTAACTCAAAAGTTGACTTCTCATGCCTGGTGTTGGAGTTTTTGTTAGATGGAGGGACAATTGTCATCACAGATGGCAAAATTTCATTGAAACTACATTTTAGTTTTATACAACAGCTTACATGGATTGTACATATCTTAGATAGTTACTAGTATGATTCCATATTACTTTTTCAGACATCCTTACTGTTATTTTACCATCTTCCCTTTTGTATTTCTTTCTGTCTTACCTCTGAAATTATTATAACCCCTTCATGTTTTTCGCATTTCCTCTTTCATATCTCTATACCCTTCTACGTCCTACTGCCCCCACATACTTCCATTCTCACCTTGGAAATGGTCACTATTTCATTCTTGGTTTTTTTAAAAACTGCGGATATAGACTCACATATGAGCACACACATATTCAGTTTAGAGCTGGGAAACATAGAAGAGGGAATATGTGAAGTTTTTCTTTCTGTGTTTGGATTACCTCATTTAACATGATTTTTTTCTAGCTCCATCTATCTACCTGCAAGTTTTATGTTTGTATACTACTCAATAGTGATGCATTTTAAAATCATGACCTAAAGAGAAAATACTTAATTCATTTTAAGGTTATTTCATAATTACATCATTTTGTGCCTTCTCTTTTCTTCCCTCAAAACCTTTCGACAGACCTCTCCTATTTTTCTTTCAAATTCATCTTCTTTTTTCAAAATGGTATTATGCTCTTAATATAAGTTGCTGAGTTTAATAATGTTACTTCCATGCATGTTTTCAGGGTTGATTGCTTGGTATTGGATAACTAACTGAGTTTATGCACTTTCCTGGAAATAGTTTTTTCTCACACTCTCAGCATTTATTAGTTTCCTGCAGATTTTTGCATAGGATTAAGGACAATGGTTTCTTCCTAGACCACTTTTGCATATCTATTAGCATTTCCAATTTTCAGCTCATTTTTATACAGGTATATTGGTAAGACCTTTTTCTTTATTTTTTTTATATTGGTCCATCTTATGGGTGTAGCTTCTGGTATTATTAGGAGACACATTACCAGAACATACTCTGATCCTCTGCCATATATATATATATATATATATATATATATATATATATATATATATATTACCTACCTTTGTTATGCATGATCACTGAGTCTTAGATCTGGGAATTGTTTTGTAGATGTATCAGATGTGACTGTTCTCCAGAATTCTGCCTTGTGATTGGTTGTGGTTTTCAGTCATGATTGTGGTTCAAGGAAAAGCTTCCTTGGTCAGTGTTGAACTATACTTATCTATGTGCATTATTAAAAGTATTTATGTTGCAACATGTTTATATTCATGCATGTGCTTACATGTATTATAGGGATTTTATGTAGATAATTCACAGTATGATTGCTTAAAACTCTTTCAAAAAATTTACTGTTATTTCACCCACTTACTTCTTTTATATTTATCCTGTAAGACCTAGGAGCTTCACAGCTAAGGAGTTCATGATTGCGCCCTTCTCAGGAATTCCCAGAGACCACAACTCGATGCAAAAGCAAGAGTTTCTATTATTATTATTATTATTATTATTTATTATTATTTTTCAATCACGATAGGGTCACCCCTCCTAAGGCAGGAGATGACCCCGAGCATGCAAACCACAGGGTTTTTATACTTAATATCTGGCCACTTTTGCTCTATACATTGATTGTTCAGCAAGAATAGCATGAAGATAGTTTACAGCTAGTTGTTTCCAGTTTTTGGGTGTTTGTGACTTTTCTCAAAACAACTCACCCTGCCCTTCAAGAGCTGCCTGCTTCTGGCTTCAATTCAAGGCTATATTGGAGCAGTTCATCCTGCATTTGAGAGCTCTGTGCCTCTGGCTTTAATTCAAGGACTGGAATAGTCACAGCTGTTTTTCTTTTAGAGTTGTTCTCATTCTCAGGTGGGCTCTCATCTCCCCTTTTCTTTGTGCTCCAATTTTAACCCTAAAATTGTGGATCAACCTCAGAGAGAGATTGATACTGCCTCTGGAGCATCAGGACCTGAACCACACTTACACATTCCCTAACGAATGCGAGTAATCAGTTAACAATACAGGGTACTATTGTAACAAGGAGCAAAATGGTAGCAAAAGGTCCCAGTAAGAGAAGCACATAGGGGAGACCATTAAACCCATTCCAAAGAAGAGATTCTATTAATTCTCATCTCCTCTTTTCAAGATCTTTTTGTAATTTTTTAATCTTTCCTTTAACAATGCCTGATTTATTAGTGTAAAAACAGCATCTCTCCTGTAGGGCTAAGCAGATTCCTCCTTTTTTGGTCATAAGGAGGTCTAATCCCCTCCAGGTCTGGAGAACTACTTCTGCTAAGGAATAGAGCTGGTCTTGGAGGTCATTGATGGTGCTCGAAAGCAATTGTACATCATTAATTAACTGTTGGGACAGTTTGTTGTATTTATATAATAAAACACACAAACCAGCTGACCCAGCACTTATGGAAGCAGTCAGCCCAATTCCCACTAACAGAGGAATGAACTGAATGGCTCTCTTCATTCTTCCAGCCATTAAGTCAAAGGTGGGGACTGGGACTGGCTCATCCCCTGGAATGATGCTAAGATCAGGGAGTTGCCTGTACACAGGTCCCAGTCCAATCTGTGGGCAAGAACGTATAGGCTTTATTATTCCTGCATAAGAAAACAGTGTTATTGTCAGGGCAGAGAGCTGTGGAGATGTCAATTGTTGAATCACAAATGGCAAAGGTAACATCCCCTACAGGTAGATCTGAGCTATCATTTTTGTAGGGTTTTGTCAAACAGGTAACATTTTGGTTGAAAAGAGGCTGCACTCTCATAGGGGGTGCTTAGTGGCAGGACGCCTCAGCAGTGGAATAAGTGGCATTAGACGGGGGGAGCACCAGACGAACAGGCTGCCCTTGTCAGAGGCAGAGCCAGAAGACACTTGCAAGCGAAGGATTGGTGTCATTTATGAGTGGCATCTACAGTCTGGGGGTCTAAAATAACTTTTCCTCTACTATCAGGAAGAACCAGAGGGTGGTAATTGAGGATGAGTATTTTTTTCTATTAACTCTTCAATGCATTGTTTAACCTGTTCTTGTCTGACCTGATCCTGCAGCCCTCCTCCATCTGAAAGGTGAATGGGAGGTACCTTTCTTCAGCATAAAGGCTTCCCTGCCGTCCCTGAACAAGGGGCTTGGAGTAATTTAGATCCATGGCCTCCTGTTGGCACACTGTGGAACCAATCATCTATCCTCATCTCCTCCCTGACTTGGTTTAATATGGCAGTGAAATAGGTGATGTTATCTTTTCAGTACATTGTTGCACAATCTCTATAGCAACTGCTATGCACAGCCTGTTGGTAGGTATCACAAGGGTAAGGCCTGGGGCACAAATTTACATAAGGAATCATTTTAGGCTTGGTTACAAAATGCCATTCTAAACTTGGGTGCTCTTTGAAGGTTGTAGGGCTCTATATGCCCATGTATCACCACACTCAACTTGAGCATAGGCATTGTTGGGCCCCAAATCTCACCATTTAGTTAGACTCTGCCATTCATCACCCCACCCTTTCAATCACAGGGTTTACCATATATTGCTTCCAGGGCCTTTTGAGCCTGGTGGGATTCACCAAAGCTCCCATCAGTAGTTACCCAATTGAGTACAAACAGCACCACCCAGAGGTACCATTGGTCTGTCATTGTCCCTGATGAGTTTCAGTTTTAACAGGTTGCTGGAAGCTTGGACTTTCCAGGTGTCAGCAGGTTGATGAAGAGCAGGCTTGACATGTGAACCGTGGATCCAAGCTGCAATGCCCTCTACTTTGACGTCTGTTGGGGTGTTGAGCAGGACATAATAAGGAACCTTCCAACTAGGTTCCAGATTCTGGCTGCAGTGTCATAACAAGTCCACCAGATCTCCAAACTGGAAATGATGGGGCACCTCCAAGGACCCAGGCGCATATGCACTACCAACCTTGCTCCAAATCTCTTTCTGAATAAGTTGCAGTCCTTTCAGCCTGGACAACAAGTCAGAGTTACCACTAGTTATGTCAAGGGGGTCCCCAAGAAGAGTCAGTGTAGCAGGAACCCCATATAGTAGTTCAAGGAGTTAAACCTAGTATGGAGGGAGTATTTCTGACTCTAAAGAGTGCCAAGGAAGGAGCACCACCCAGTCACCATCAGAAACCATGGTTAATTTGGTGAGATTCTCTTTGAGCATTCTATTCATTCTCTCTACCTGTCCTGAACTTTGAGGTCTATAAGCACAATGCAACTTCCATTCAAGCCCCAGAAACCTGGCCACCTACTGGCTTACCTGAACAACAAAGACTGGCCCATTGTCTGACCCAATTACTTTTGGAATACCTTACTGAGGAAAAAAAAAAGTCTTCCAGAATCTTTTTGGCCATGACCAGGGTGGTTTCTTTCTTTGTGGAAAAAGCTTCCACCAATCTTGAGAAAGTGTCCACAAAAACCAGGAGATATTTATTGCTGTACCTGGCTGGTTTAATTTCAATGAAATCCACTTCCCAATGCATTCCAGGTCTAGTTCCTTGTCACTGGCCAGCAGTGACACCTGAATACCACCTGAGAGAGGGGTGGAGAGAGAGATAGAGAGACAGGGTGACACAGAGAAGGACACCGCTCTGGAAATTCTTATCCAGGTTTACCCTTAACTGGGCAAAAAAGGTTTCTCATGTAGGAGACTCATGCCCTAGTCACTCTCTCAGTCAGGATGGACTTTGAGGCTTAGTATTAACACAAATTTTGTAACTGGGTTTGGCCACTTCCTGGGCAAACTCTCACCTATGTTTACACACTGGCAAGGTTTGCCCCCAGTCAGGGTGGTGAGGTTTAGTATTCAGTACTGGGATTGGCGGCAACACCTTTCTTTGCCCTCATGCCATTTATACTGAGTTATTAATCTCTCAGCATCTTCCTGGGGTAGAATGATCTTACCTTTGGAGTCAATCCATGCCCCCACATTGGTGTTAAATATCCCATTTTTTTGCCACATTAACTTTAAGTCACTTTCTGAGTAGTTTAGTCGTTCTTCTCTGGACAGTTCAGCAGTTAGTACCACTGGGACGGAGTTTCCTCTAGCAGCTGTTTTAGCCTCCTGATCGGCCGTGTTATTCCCCTTTGCTGCCTTGGAAGTCCACTTCTGCTGTCCCGGGAAATGAATAATGCTTACCTTGTTGGGTAGCAGCAAGGCATTGAACAAAGCCAGAATCTTGCTTGTTATTTTTTATCTCTTTACCGGCTGATGTTAGCAGGCCTCTCTGCTAATAGATGGCGCCCTGCACATGGGCTGTTGCAAAGCTGTACTGAATATCAGTGTAGATGTTTATCTTTTTACACTTTCCAAGAGTTAATGCCTGGGTTAAAGCAATCAATTCAGCTCTCTGAGCAGAAGTGCCGTCCTGCAACGCCTGGGCCCATATTACCTATGTCCATCTACCACTGCACCCCCTGCCTTTCTCTTCCTGTTCTCAAAAAACTGCTCCCACCCTTATAGTATGTTACCTCAGCATCAGGAAGAGGTTGATCTTTCAAGTCCTTTCACCATCCCTGTTCCTCTGCTAGAACCTGCAAACAATCATGCTCCAGGGGCTGGATTTCTGGATCCTGCAATAAGGTGGCAGGGATTAGCTTCATAGCTGGGGCAAGGGTGACTCTATCGTTATTCAAGTGCAAAGCCTTGAATAATGTGTCATATGGGTGTTCATGAGCCAGTAATCAGGTGGCTGCCTTATGACACTCTCAAGGGCATGAGGAGCATAGATCATGAGGTCCTGTCCCAGAGTCAGTTTGTCTGCATCTTTTACTAGTGGTGCCACTGCTGCTATTATTTGCAGGCAGGTTGGCCATCTTGCCACTACTGAATCAAGCTTTTTGGATAGATAGGCTACTAGTATCTTCCAGAGTACAATTTTCTGTGTTAGCACCCCTTTGGCAATTCCCTGATTCTCAGACACATAGAGATGGAAGGGTTTGGTTACAAAAGGGAGTCCCAATGCTGGATCCGATATTAAGGCTTGTTTGATATTATCAAATGAAGCTTGTTCATCCTTTCCCCAGATAAAAGAGTCATTGCCCTTTGTAAGGGCATATAAAGGGGCTGCCATCTTGGCAAATCCCGGAATCCACAGCTGGCAAAACCCTGCTATACTTAAAATTTCCCTCAGTTGTTTAGTAGTCCATGGAGGGGGAATACGAAATACAGTCTCTTTTCTAGCCTCTGATAGCCATCTCTTAACTGACCTGTTTCCTGCAGAGCTGGGCCTTTTTCACCGACACTTTATAGCCAAGGTCACCCAGCTCTAGTAAAAGCTAGTCGGTGGCTTTAAGGCAGGTTTCTTTACAATTTTCAGCTAATAGAATGTCATTCACATATTGGAGAAGAACCTGGGGATTGGTGGCCCAGAAGTGTGCCAGGTCCCAGTGTAGGGTTTCATCATTATAATAGGATTTTTAAACCCTTGAGGAAGTTGAGTCCATGTAAGCTGGCCTGATACCCCTGAGTCTGGGTCTTTCCATTCAAAACCAAAAATGTCTTGGCTGGTAGGGCTGAGTTGGAAACAACAACAACAAAAATGTGTCCTTAAGGTCCAGTACTGTATACCAAACCCTGTGAGGGGGAAGGGAACTCAACAGATTTCACGGGTTGGGCATGATAGGGTGTAAGTCCATGATCTGTTTGTTAACTTCCCTCAAGTCCTATACGGGTTGATAGTCGTTGCTCCCAGGCTTCCGAACTGGCAGCAATGGAGTATTCCAGGTGCATTGGCACCTTTTGAGAACCCCTAGGTCAAGGAGCCACTGTATGTGAGGGCGAATCCCATCACGGGCTTCCTTAGACATTGGATATCATCGCACTGTGATTGGGATAGCCTGAGGCTTCAGCTCTATTTGAACTGGGGGCTGTCTCTCTGCTTTTCCTAGGCCATCCATTTCAGCCCATGCCCTGGGATGTCTCTGTAGCCACCAGTCAATGTCTTTTTCTGGACTTATTACCTTTTCAGACAGGCGGTATTCATCTTCCAGTTGCGTTGTCAGTACATGAATGGGATCTCCCTTGTTGTCTGTCACCTGTGAGCCATCTGGTTTAAAACAGATATCGGCCCCTATCTTAGTTAGGATATCTCGCCCTAACAGTGGGTATGGGCATTCAGGGACACCTAAGAATGAGTGGGATACCCGGCCCACTCCAAGGTCCACTGTTCTTTGGGTAGTCCATGAATATTGTTTTCATGGAACCACATTTCTTTCTCTTTTTTAGCTCCTAAGTCTTGTAACAGAACAGAATGCTGGGCACCAGTGTCCACCAAGAACTGGACTGGCTTTTTCTTCCTTTTGGACAACCCTTGATCCGGTGTCCTTTCTCCTTGCAATAGGCACACTAATCCTTAGACAGAGGGCCCCTCCAATTGCTAGGAACTCTCTCCCTATCATTACAACTCTCCTGCACTACAGTGGCCAGGATCTTAGACAACTTTCTCTCTTGCTTCTTATCCCTTTTACTTTCTCTTGCTTCTTGCTCCTTCTGCTTTCTTTCCTCTTTCTCTTCTTCCATCTTCCAGCTGTAGAAAACCTTTTCTGCTACCTGCACTAAATCCTTCAATGACTTGTCCTGTAAATCCTCTATTTTCTGGATTTTTCTACGAATATCTCTGGCTGACTGGTCTATAATGGTTATAGTCACCATTGCCCTATGCTCATCTGAGGTAGGGTCATAGGGCTTAAACTGGCAGTAAGCCTCCATCAGCCAGTCAAGAATAGATGCAGGAGATTCATCCAGCCCCTGAACCACCTCTCTTACCTTCATCAAATTGGTGGGCTTATCAGGTGGCCCCACAGAGACACGCCATTAGAGTCTGGCAGTAGACTTTCAGGTGCTCCCTATCTCTAGGTGTGTTGTAATCCCAGTAGGGGCAGGTGAGGGGAATGCCATCATCAATCTCATTAGGGAGGACAGAAGGCCTCTCATCTGATCCAGCATATTCTTTCTCACCTCAAGGAGAACCCCACCCCCATTCCTCAGTAGTCAGGAGGGCCTGCAAGAGTTGCTGGCAATCATCTGAAGTGGGCTGGTGTGAGAATAGGACAGATTCAAACAAATCAGTTAGAGCTATTGGATTTTCGAAAATGGGGTTATGGGCCTTCCACTTATTGATTTCCATCATCATCAGGGGGCCCATAGGCCCACAAAGGAAGGGCCATGGAGTCTGGCTGAGCTGCTCAGCAACTCCATGTTTCCGCCCATGGATCACTTTCACTTTCAGGATCTGGTGGCTACTGCAGTGGTGCCGAGGGACTGGCGGCACCCTGCTGCAGACCTGCTGGGTGATTAGTGGTGGGAAGGTCAAAAAGAAGTCACAGTCTGTCCCATAATAAAGTCGTCCACCAAGAAAATCAAAGAAGCAACAAAGATAGAGACAAAGAGAACACAACAGGCAATTCAGATAAGGACACACTTGCAGGTGGTACCAAAGAATTCTGATTGAGAGGCTGCCTCACAGCAGCCATCTCTGATGAGAAACAGATGGGAGGAGGACCATCACGGACCTGGCCTACCCAGATGCAGAGGCTGCTTCCTGGCAGCTGACTCCTACAGATGGGAGGAAGACCTTCACAGACCTAGCCTCCCCAGATGGAATCTGGAGTGTCATCCAATTCCCAGATAGAGTGGTATACCAGAAATCAGACTACTTCTGAGATCAACCTCTGAGCCCAGTCTGATGAGGGTTGGGAAGGGGCATGCTGTTTCCTGGCCAAATGCACCAAAATGTAAGACATGGAGTCTCACTGCTCAGGATCGCACCCTTCCCAGGAACTCTCACAGACCACAGCTCAATTCAAAAGCAAGAGGTTTTATTGCTATCTCGATAGGGTCGCCCTTCCAACAGCAGAAGACGACCCTAAACATGCAAAGCACAGGGTTTTTATACCTGAAAATCAGATCATTTTGCTTTATAGTTTACAGCTGGTTGTAGATTACAGCTGGTTGTTTCTCAGAACAGTTCACCCCACCCTTCAAGAGCTCTATGCACCTGGCTTCAATTCAAAGAATCACAATTGTTTTTTTCTCATTCCCAGGTTGTCCCTCAAGGGAACACTAAAAAAACAAACAAAATAATAGAAATTTATAAACATCTTTCAGGAAAAGGCCAGTAGTACGAGACTCAATTCTACAAAAAAAAAGTGGCAAAGAGTGCTAGACAAAAATTTCAATTACAATTTTGCTGCCTTCAAGAAAAGTTTAATACATCAATGATAGTGATTTTATTTACTATTTTTATCATTTCTTTTATTTTCCAATTATGATGTAATTTCAAGCATAATTTCATCATTATCCTCTCCTCACTCCTCCTTCCAAACCCTCCCATACACCCCTCATTGGTCTTTTACAAGATGACGGTGTTTATTTCATTATTATTTATGCATACACACACACAAACACACACACACACACACACACACACACACACACACACACACAGTATTTGATCAGAGCAATAGAAACCCTAACAAATATAGGCACCTCAAGACTGGAAATGCTTGCTCAAATCTACCCCATGCTCAAGAATAACTGCCAGCATACACAATTACTGAATGAAACATCAGAGGCAGGACTAAGGCCAGAAATTTATACACTGAATTGCCACAATATGTCTTTTTCTCCATCATGACAATGAAATCTTCAAGTCCCTGGTACTACAGCACAGAATCTCAACTCCCCCCCTCAAAAGACTAGGACATTAGTATTCTGTGTGAGAGAAAAATTCTGCTTGTGGAAATGCCTGTCTTTTTTCTTTTAATCCCATGTCAACTGCATCAATCCTGACCTAACAGACACTACAACATGCACTGAGGAAAACAGAGAATCATTTTAACAGTCTTCACGCAACTAAACATTAAAATGTAAAAAAAAAAAAAATCATGTAAGAAAATTACAGACATACATATATACTCTGTGACAGAACCCTTTTCCATTTTAACTTGTACTTTTAATTATGAGATGAAAATGTTTTATTGGCTTCACCACATAAATTACTTACCAATGATATAAGATCCCAACGCTTTCTTGGCCTACAAGTGATGCTCCCCAGGCATGGTTAAAGTCAGTCAGTATTTGTATCTTCTTCAGATCTCATTTCTGTTTTGCTCAACAGCATTTTATAGAGGGCAAGCACCACTGCATACACTGCACACCATATGGAATAGGTAGGCTCAGAAATGCTCATCACATCATTTTTTCTGGTTTAATCTTTATAGAAATATTTCCTGGGTATGGTTTATTATTTCCACACAGCAAAGCAGGAGGTGAGCAATCAAAATTGTCAATCCGAAATTATGGAAGTAAGAATCTCCTGGGTACTTGGAGGGTGTAGGTGACTAGAGAAAATTCATTAATCCAGGGATAGTTCTTGTCTTTGAATATTAGAAGCTTCCTCTGAAAACGTTCATCAAATCATTCTTATTTGATAGACTCTAAATATAATGTGTTGATCTGCCATGTTCTACACCTTCCTTCTGGCCAAAAATATTTTATTTACCATGTGGAAAAACATCAGTTATTAATATCACTATAGAATGAATACCTGTACATTTTCCTATGAAATCAACACCAAATAATACCCACATTTTAATTAGCTGGAAGTTTTTCTGTAAAACCCACAGAAACATTTGTCTTTCCTTCCTTTCCTCTTCTTCCTTCTCCTCCACCTCTTACTTTTTCTCTTTGCCCAACTGTGTATGGTTCAAGCAAGCAGATGTGGCCACATCCTTGTGTACTTAGTCCCCAGCACCCTAGCCATTAAGCACAGAGCACCTTAACTACTCAGACTCCAGCACCCTAAGCATTATTTAGTGTCCTGCCGGCTCGTGCAACTGCAGGCCAGCAGAGGGCGCCAGAACACCCTGTACATGGTGGTGAATAGCCTCACCCCCGTGGGAGGTAAATCCATCTCACCCTGGACGTAAGCAGGAGGGGTGGGAGAGGAGACTTATGCCTCTCTTCCAGCCATCCCCCTGCCTGCAGTAGGCCGCATGCACAAGCCGCTCAGCAGGCAGGCGAGCAGTGGACAGGGAACCCCCCCGCAACCTCCCCCTGGATGATCATAATGTGGAGTTCTGGCGAAAAGCTTGAATAGGAAGGATGCTGACCAGGGAAAACCTGCAAAGTTACTGGCGTACCTATTATGGAAGTCCCACACCTTCCGGCTTTGATTCCGACTCTGCCATGCAGAGAGCAGAGACTTCATGGTTTGGAGGCTCTGAGCCCTCTACACACACACACCTCCCTTTCCACTTCCCGCCATCTCCCTGGCCTCAGACACGGTTACATAAACACAAAGCTTCTAGTCACAGACCAACCATTATCATTCCTTCCCCACTTGGGAGCACAATCTGGTCAGGGAAGTACTAACAGTCCCAAAATGCATCACAGCAGGGACCCACCTGCCTGAGAACTACAAACATAGCTTTGGAGCAAGGTCTTCTGGGATTGTATCTGAGAACTACAAAAATGGCGTATGGGCGACACGATGCCTACCAGGATTGCTTGCAGTCAAGCCTTGTCCTCTCTCCTCTTCTCCCGCATCCGCCATTGCTAGTTTACCGCCTACAAATCCCAGAACACCCCGCGTGCTGTACCTACCATCAAATTTTGGCGTTCCTGGCAAGTAGCCTGGCAGTAGGCCCAGTAAACCCCTTCACAGTGCCGATGGTCGCTGTGGCACAGCATCGTCCTCAGAGCCCACACAGCCTTTCCCCTGGTCCGGGTGTATGTAAATCTCCCTGGCAGGGCATACTGACCCTGGCATCATGATTGGTCAGAAGCTTTGTTTTTCTTAGTTATCAGAGGAAAATGCAAATCAAAATGACCCCAAGATTTCACATTACACCCATCAGAATGGATAAGAGCAAAAACTCAAGTGACAACACATGCTGGAGAGGACATGCAGAAAGGGGAATACTCCTCCACTGCTGGTGGGAATGTAAATTTGTACAACTACTTTGGAAATCAATCTGGCACTTTCTCAGAAAATTAGCAATAGTACTACCTCAAGATCCAGCACATGTCCAAAATATGCTCAAGTATACAACAAGAACATTTGCTCCACCATGTTTGTAGCTGCTTTATTTGTAATAGCCAGAGCTGGAAACAACCCAGATGCCCCTCAGTTGAGGAATAGTTACCGAAACTGTGGTGCATTTACACAAGGGAATACTATTCAGCATTTAAAAATAAGAAAATCATGAAATTGGCAGGCAAATGGTGGGATCTAGAAAAGATCATCCTGAGTGAGGTAACCCAGGAGCATAAAGACACATGGTATATACTCACTCATAAATGGGTATTAGACATATAATACAGGATAAACAAACTAAAATCTATACATTCTAAGAATCTAATCACAAAAAGAAACATTTTGATCTGTTTTTCATCATCGCTTTGGAGGAAGTAAATTATTTATCATGTTCACTTATACTGTAATGGAGGAGGTCACCAATTGTGGTTTGTGTTCTATATTTTGAAACATTGTAGGTATTGAAGTTTGCTGTATGCATATCAAATCCAATCACAGAAGCTTATTAGGTCTTTCTGATATTCTTTCTGTGGCTGTTGTTGATCTAATGCATTTCTACTTGGTGATAGGTATTTTTCTGCTGCAAAGTATAGAATGGGATTCCCATCATCTATGTGATCCATTGCTTATTAATATCAGATAGAGTGTGATCATGCTTTTCAATAACGGGTCCATTGCTTATTAATATCAGATAGAGTGTGATCATGCTTTTCAATAACGGGTCTCTGAGAAAGTGTGGTGATTTTGTTTTACATTTTCACAAATTCCTTTAAGATATTTTTTTCAAGTCTGATTTGGTTGTCAGTAATTAGGCAAAACTGCATTTGAAATCTTGATAATCATGTGTCAGCCATCTGAGTACACGTCCAAGGGTGGAAGATGTTCCTCCAATGTATTCTGTTTTTACCAACGTTAATGTTAAAATGCTTAATAGTGTGTATGAATGTATGACTGTATGTATGTATATAGTTTGAATTTCCATTCTTCTTCATGTTCCCATTAGTTACTATATGGCACCTATTGTTGAAGTACTGCCTTCTGAGAGAATTATCTAGAGGTGCTCAATAATGTAACAGCAATGATATTTATTTTAATAAAAAAGCATTTGTGTGTGTGCAATGATAGTATGGGTTCTTAGGCCATGAAAGATGTGTGAAGACCTGGTGAGAGCTTTGTAGGGTTTATTTTGGTCATTGGTATATGATGTTCAAAGTCAAGTTGCCAGTTTTGTTTACCACAGACATCCCCCACTAAGTTCATTGATACTCAAATAAACTTAATTGAAATATTACATCAGTAAAATATTGTCTTCTATCCAGATTATAAACCTGTTGTCATATAGTGATGGAAAAACATGAAATAATAATAATAATAATAATAATAATAATAATAATAATAAATACTATGTACAAATTAAAATGATATAATGCTGTCATTTTTGGGAATGTGTTAGTTCATTCTTAGGAGTAAAGACTTGCTCATAACACTGTCTCAGATCTACAAGGGAATGTCAGAGAATTGTCTCAGTGGGAATAGTTGGTTGTTTCTAAGCCTGATGATTTGAGCTCAATTTCTAGGTAGCCAATATTACTCCTATAGAATTTTTCTAATATTTCTATACTTGGGCCTTTGTATATACAAATTCACACACTAGTACATACATAAATAATTTTTAAACCTAAATAAGGGCCAGTTTTTTTCACTGGCCAAAACATTCTTAGGGTTTCATGTCAAAAACTCATATATGGGATGTAAACAGACAGTAAACAGCAATAAGTTGTCCTCTCACTGGCACATACATACTCAAACATTTTTCAATGGATGAAATTAAAGCAAAGGAGAAAACCCCCTTACTGACAACATCAGAAATGATTTTGCAATTGTAAATAAATATAGAATTTGAAGACTTATTACTGTTTGTTCATTAGAAGAAAAAATGTTACCTTTGTACATCTTATTTTATCCTTTCATTCCTTGATTCAAGAATAAGTCATTAAAAAATATCTTAGCTTTGCTCAGACGTGCATCCCTGTCATCCTAGACCTGGGAGTTCATGGCAACCTAATCTTTCTGAGATTATGGTCAGCTTGGTCCACACAGTGAGCTCTCTTTTGTGTTTGTTCATTCATTTATTTGTTTTTTAGACAGAATTTCCTCCTGTAGTCTTGCCTGTCCTAGACTTACTTTGTAGACCTGGCTTGCCTCAAATTCAAGTTTCTTCTTCCCTGAGTGCTGGGATTACAGGTGTGTGCCACCATGCCCAGCTCCAAAGACTGAGTTCTAAAACAGGCATGGCTATGTAGAAATATCATGGATTCAGATGATCCCCCAAAATGTACTCTATATCTCAAATTATAGGGTTTTTTCCCCCTCAGGGATAGTCTCCACAGAGCTGTGTCCTGGTACTGTTCCTGGTCCTGGTCCTGGTCCTCAGAGCCTATTTCTTGGCCCAGCTGTGGCCCCAAAATTCTGCTTTCAAGCACTAGCCCTGCTGGACTTTTTTTTTTCTAGGGCTCAATCTATCCCAGTAGACCCCCCTGCGCACCAACTACACACCTGGCAGCATCTTCTATAGATGGATGCACATGCCCAACTCGCAGGAAACTGGACAAAAACAGGCTCCAAACCCCTTGGCTAAGCCACCCACTGTGGGCCGATGGGGAGGCTCCATCTCTGAATACATCACTTAAGTTGAGTAAGCAACACCTTTTTAATAATAATAGTATGAAACCAACAACAATAACATAAGAGTGAAAAACAGCAATTTAAAAATATACAAAATTAAGGGAATCTTTTCTCTAAGGGGAACAGGCGCTGGGTGCAGCTCAGCCGGCAATTGTAACAACTATATGTCTACCTCAGGCAGCGAGGACAGGGGATTGGGTGCCCCCAAGTGCACTACAGTGAGGAGAAACAGTAGCTCATCTGCCAAGTCCATAAGGGCCTGTTGCGTCCTCTGAAGCTAAAGCCAGAGGTTGCACTGGTCCAGCTTCTGGCAAGACTGGGGATCCTGCAGCCATGGGATCCAGGAGCTCAGCATCCTCTTGGGGCTTAGCATCTGCCCCCAAAGCCAGGCTCCATTTCTCCTGTGCCACCAAGGTGTCTTGCATGGGCAGCTCTGCAGTTGAGGCCCCAAGTAGCCTAGGATCTGAGCACAGAAAGGGGTGAGCCGTCATCCGGGATAGGGGAGCAGCCTGAAGGCACGCAGAATGGGATGAGCTAACCCAAGATGGCCTCTCCATGCCAGGGAAGGCACAGTCCCCTCTCCTACCCGCAGGACAGTCGATTTGACAGTTTTCCTCCTCTGCTTTCTTGGCCAGAGCTTCAGGACACTTCCCATGTGGGACATGGGGTTGGAATCAGCTGCTGCATCACCAGGCGCCTCCCCAGGGTCCTCATCCTCCTCCTAATCCTCCTCCTCCTTCTCAGGCTTCAGCTTATCCCAGGCTTATCCATTGCCCAGAGGATCTCCCCAGATTGGCAGTCCAACTCTGCAGTGGGCACATGGATCCTGGCATAGTCCAGCAGACACCTCACGATGGCCAGGTCCAGGGCCCCAGAGAAATCCTGGGGGAATTTCTGCAGCCACTGGGACAAGAACTAGAATATGGCACTGTGGGTGAGAGCAGGGCAGAGGGACACGATGTCGGGAGCCTGGCCTCTCTTTGGAACTGCGGGGGGGGGGCATTGGTATCCCCCAGGGCCTTTTCTTTTTTTGTCCCTCCCTCTGCTGCTCAAAACCCAGGAGCCCAGTGGGAAACCTCTGTCCTCTACCAGCAGGTGAGGTCGCGGGACAGTCTCCAGGGAGAGAACCCCAAAGGTGAGGCTCCTGGCCAAAATTGGCCCTCCACCCTGGCCCCAAACGTCCCTTCCTCCTCACCTCCCCCTCCACCCCAATCCTACTCATGTCTTTGTCTGCTGGTCCACCTGAAGGATCTATACCTGTGACAGTCCACGGGGGTGTTACCCCTAAGGCCCCGTGTCCCCAAGCCACCCAGACATCTAGAAGGAACTATTAGAATCTTCCCAGGGATGGGTTTGGGGGTGTTAGGGGCTCCATCCATAACAAACACCGCAAATGGGGTCCAAAATCCTTTACACAAATGGGGAAAGGTTGCTTAGGGCATGAGAAAGGGTGGTGTGTGACATTCCCTGGGGAAGGTGAATGGCACCTGTTAGAGCCCCACCCCTGCCCCAATGGCCCATGTTTTGCCATATCACTTTAAGGGGTCAGGCCTGGGACTCAGGCTGCTGGGACTCACACATCCGGTTCTGTGAGGTCACAGGGCACTGGCCCTGGGAAACAGTAGGAGAAGATCTGAGAGCTGGCTAGATCCCTGGTGGAACCACTCTCCTGCCTTTTCAGCATCAGGTCCAGAACCAACCAGATGGTGCCAATCTTTGGATAAAGGGCCAGAAGGTGGGCAAATAGGGAATCATCTGCTCCACATAGTCCATGCCATCATTGCTGAGCATGAGGATGCCATGCAGGAAGGCTCACTACCTTTCGCTATAAGGAAGGACCAGGGCAGGAGGGAGGCCTTAAGTGTGCAAACCCCGAGGGGCACCAATGACCCCTTTCCCTACACCTAAGCGGGAAGCAGGCATGAAAAGCATTCCTCAGTGTCCCAATAGGAACACCCTTCCAGGCTGCGACTGCGGTGGATGGGGGTGGGGTGGACCAGAAAGCTTCCCTGCTGCAGAACAGCCCTGGTTACCTTGGTCTTCCAGTGGGGAACAGGCCAGATATGTGTCAGGGAGCGCACCACATGTCTCCAGCAGCGGCACAGGCAACCACCGCTGTCTTCTCTGAGACCTGAGCCCCTGGAGGTCTGGAAGCAGAACAGACTCATCTCTCCAGCTCCTCTGGACCGGCTGGTCTGTCCAGGCTGCTGTTGCTGCTGCTGGCCTCCGTTACCTGGCAACCGGGGTTCCGAGTTCCATCCAGAACCGGGCTGAGGAAGCGTGGTCACTTCCTGGAGTTACCCTGCCAGAGCCTCCCCTTCATGGGCTCTCCCTGGAGGCCACCAGCCCTGCAGGCTCTGCTGATTAAACCATCAACAGTTCCAGAGAGAAATGATGGAGAAGTTGCCTCCCGTCACCACTAGAGGGCATAGAGTCACATGAGAGGGTGCAAGGATGAAAAAAACAGCAGCAGCAGAGAGGGATGGCTATCATCCCTCTTTAATCTATCATCATTATTATTATTATTATTATTATTATTATTATTATTATTATTATCATTATCATTATCATTCCTTTCTTCTTCCCTAGTATACTGCAAACAAATTCACCTTCTTTCATTTCACCTACTGAACTAAAATGTTCTCATCTCTCAGCCTTTGAATATGAATGTTCTTTATCTTTTCTAGGGTGTTAGGTACCTCTTGCTTTCCTTTAGGTTTCATAGTGGAATTTGTGTGATGTATACATTTCTATGCATGGTCTATGGGTTTGTTTATGGTGGATTACCCCACAAGGCTGTAATCTTATAGAGAAAGAGTGGTGTTTACATCAATCATTTTTGTGTGTTCAGGACTTAGCACAGTATTAGGTACCTAATTCACAGTAACTATCTGTGGAAGGACAACTAACCTTTTAAATAGTAAATTCCTTTAACAAAGTCTTCATAATATGATAGTAATACAGAATTCCCACCTAAAGGATGGGAGCATGTAGCATTTTATTTGTTAATGCCAGCCATTGTGCCATCTGTAAAAAACTTTTCCTGCAGTCTTTTTATCTTGTTCTGTTACTGCTGTTACTAGGACAGCCTCCTCTATGCCTGTTGCCTTCTCTGTGTTCTCTTTAATTTATCCCATAACAAGTTACTTCCTTTAAGCTTTAGTGAGATTTAGCATCTGGCTTCATTATATCCAAAGACTAATCTGTTTCTGCCTGTTTTGTACAGAAGGCAGGAATACAACTCAGAGGTAGAACATTTGCTTCACATATAGGAGGTAAGGAAGGAGGAGAAAAGGGAGGAGGAAAAAAGGAGCAGGAGAAGCGAAGCATTGCTTTTCTTTATGCAGATGCACTTCCTTCAATACAAGGGTTAACAGTCTTCTTGTCTCTGCATTCCAAATAAGGTAGAAATTCCAGATACAGCAACAGTGATACTTATTTGGTGTTAGTTTTTAACCTGGTCCTTCTCCTGACATTTACTCTGTACCTGCTTTATATGTAGTTGGTTTTATGTACATGTTCATTTTCTGGGATAATCTATATTTTTATTAGGTTTTATGAGAAGTCATATCCTCAGAAAGTGTCCTGAGCTTTGAATCCTACCATACTTATCCCTAGGAGACCATATCTGGAAAGCTGATTATGTCCTCTTTGTACATCATTTGATGTTATGACTTCAGGATGCATCTTGAACCTTGTTTTCAACAAAATGTTGTAAACATGCCTTAAGCTTAACAGGCATTTTGTGCCTCATGAAAAAAAAATCATAAAATGTCCTGTCTGAAAAGAGCATCTGAGATCACTGTACAATGCATTCAGTAACTTTCATTTTAGTCACTACCATTATTAGTACTCTTTGTTGTTTTTCATTACTTTTCTATAGATCCAAGCATGATGACCCTGGTGTAAGGGACTGTGCACACACTGTTAACTCAGAAAATAAAACCACACATTCAAAGAAATCAAAACCCCTAAATATTAATAAGAATTAAGTTTAGATTTAGGGCCCAAACATAATTCAGTTGAAATGTGAAGAAGACTATGAAAAACCATCATTCAGCAAGCTTTTAGAGTATATACATGTGTGTGTGTGTGTGTGTGTGTGTGTGTGTGTGTGTGTATAAATATGATGAAAAGATGCACACATAAACACAATTTAAGAATTCTTGGGCACACAGACAAAAGGTAGAACATCATTAAGCAGGATTTTTTCCTTTCTGTTTTCTTGCCAGGAGATTTTGAACATGTTCCTTCCTTCCTCCCTTCCCCTCCCTTTCACTTTCTTCCTTGCTCAGTGTGAATTTACAAACATTGCACTTGAATGGATGCAATTCTGTGAAAGCATTGCCCAAAGGCCCTCTGTTCCCTCACTTCTAGACCTTGAACACAAAATGCATTCTAGCTATTTTTTTCTTGAACTGGTGATTTTTTTCTGGGGGGCGGAGGGGTAGACACCAGACATGTTGAATTCCTCACTTATCCCTCCCTTCTTCCTACCCCAGCTTATGTCCTTTAGCACTTTGGAGAGCACACTGACAGAGGTTCCCCACCCATGCAAACAACAATTATACATGTGCTCTCTCAGATTTTCTCACATAATTCTTCTAGTTGCCAGACTGAAACCTTGTCTAAAAAAAGAATTGGCTTGGTTCTCAAGCAACAATCTCATAAGTGCAGCCAGGCTATTAAGTCATGTGCCAAGGTGCTCAGATGGGTATTCTTGGCACACTGCCAGTACACTGGCACAGACCTAGGAGATCAGTGGAGCCAACACTTCTCCTTTTGGATTCAGTCCACTTTCTAGTTGAAGTCACCTATGGCTCAAAAAGAAGTTTGAGGGATTAGGGATGTAGCTCAGTTGATAAGAGGTAGAGCAGAAGGATCAGAAATTCATGGTCATCTTATAACTGTTTAGTTTCAGGCCAGGCTGTGCTACAGGGGATCCTAACCAAATAATAATAATAGTAATAAACAGAATACATTTTGGCTAAGAGCATATTTGACGATTATTGTTCCAAGCCAGAGATAACCTCAGGTCATCAACTTTCCTCAGAGAGGAAGCAAGGAGACAACAAGGTTCAGCCCAACAGAATTTTCTGCACACATACCCCTCTCCAACCAAGCCCTCCCAGCCTACGATGTGGAAATATGTGCTCCCACTGGAGACCAGTGGTGCCCCAGCTTGTAATGCTGAGTGCATGGGGCAGGCAAAGTCACCATGGGGCACAACTGTTTGGTCACTGGCCCACTGAGACCATCACAAGCAAACAAAACTACAAAAGAACAACACAAGAAAAAATATACTGGGTACAATGCGTGCAAAGAGAATGGAAGAAGAATAAAATACCAAAACTCAGAACAGTGGCCTGTCTCTCAATGGTCCCTCTATCCTGTTTCGTTAGTGATGTCCTACCCTGAAATCAGGCTCCACCAAATTACACCAGAGTTTGAAACGGTAACCTGCATTCAGCCAGACCAGAGAATTGAGCAGCAACATATCTGTTGATCTCTACCAGAATAGAAGCCAAAGCACCAGGCAAACTCTGCCAGACCAGAGACCATGGCAGCAGCAAATCTCTGCGAGATCAGAGTCCAGAGCAGGGGACATGCTCTGCCAAACTCGAGGCCAGAGTAGTGGCTAAGCTCTGCCAGACCAGAAACCAGAGAATATTGGCAGTGGTGCCAAGCCTGGGGCTCCACATACTGTATCAATCCCTTGGCACCTCCTTGCCACTCTCACTGGAGCCTGTGGAGCATGGCTCAAGCCTCCCTGAAATGCGAAAGAATCAAGTCTAGGGGGATAGAAGGATTCTGCTCCATGTCCTCAGTCAGTCCCAGAGACAAAAAAAAAAAAAAAAAAAAAAAAAAAAATGGCAGTGAGAATCAAAACAGTTAAACAAGACACAGACAGCTAGATCCCATTGCTTGTGGAGCAGAAAAAATATACAGAGCCAGACAGCAGATTCCACCACTCCTGCAATGGAAAAAATGAAAGTAGGATATCAGCGAATCTCTGATGCAGCAGCTACCTGCATTGTCTTTGTCCAAAGATCCAGAGATCACAGAAAACTGGGTACTTTACCACACTGTACAGATAGGGGCACATTCATCCTCTCTGAGGTCCAGAGATCACAAAAATCTCAGTGCTCAACTCCTTTTACAGATTTGTCCCTTTGAAGGGGGGTCTGGGAAGTCTTCCAGGCCCCCTCAGGCCCTCAGCTGTCCAAAGCATCAGCTCTAACCTTTCTGACCACACAGATTACACATTTTGCCTCGAGCCCTGAAAAAAAGAAATACAGAAACAAAGAGACAGAAACAGACAGATACTGACAGAGTGCTCACTTACTGGCTGTTGTTCACCTCCATGTGCCCAGGGCATGTGGGAGCCTTGGGGATCCAATATGAGAACCCATATGTTATGGCCAGCACTTAGGGTCACCAAAAATCAACAGGAGCTGGACCACATATGCAAGAGCAGAGTTTTATTTGGGCTTAAGCTGGGTCTCTCCATCATTACCAACACAGTGGATCAGAGAGGAGAGCCCTGAGCAGCTGCATGGCAGGGTTTTGATTGGGGTTTCAGGAAGGACCAGGAAGTTCCAGTTTAACAGTTACAAGATTGGGTGACATTCAGCAACGGCAGGCTTTTTACAAAGTGATTGGCTAGCTAACATAACTAACATTGAGGGAGCTATCTCTTGGCCTCAGAAATGTTAGGTATTTTCTGTGTCATTGAATGTTCTACTACAAGGTTGGTGGGTTGCTCAGGACAAATGCCCCACTTTGAGATAAGATACCTTCCCATCCTTGTGGTTATCCTCAGGCTGTTCCTTGGGTAGGGAATCTTATGACCTTGTTTTGGGAAATGGTGACCCATGGCCTAGTTCCAGCTGACCTTATGGTAGAGTCACTATTCTGGTGACCTTTAGGTGACCTTTTTTAGTCCTAGTTCCTCGTGATCTTTGGGGGTGTCAGGTAGGTTCTCTAAGTTCTAAACGATCCATTTGGATTTAGTGGGGGTTGTAAATGATATGTCCTGTGTCAGAGAGCACTCCGATATCAAACTGTCATGTGGAAGAGTAGAACTGATGATGTAAAGGATTTCCTATTGCTGAGAAACTAGTGGCACCAGTTAGAATTTAGCTGAGGGAAGACTGCTGTAAAACAATCCACTGATAAGTAGTCTGCTAACCAGGCCTGCTAGAGAATAAGATCCTGAGATACACATGTTTGCTCACCAGGATTGTCTAGAAATGTTCCAGGGTCATGTCTTTTTAATTTGTAAATTTCCAACACATATTTATTAATTCATGAATGCAAATGAAAGCATACCAGATTTGTGGGTGTACAATTTGGGTCAGGTACCTTGATCTAGTAAATATTGAATTTCAAATTAAGGGACTGTCCTATGCCTATATGTACAATCCTCATTGACACAGTACTGTCATTTCAAATTTGAGAGACAGGTTATGGGATAAAGCTGTGTCTGTCAGGTTACAGATTTCAGCAGCTAATATTCTACACAGGGACAACATCAAACAGTATCTTATTAATGGCTTTCCCTCTACAAGAAAATGGCCTGTGTTTTTCAAAGTCATTATGCCTATGTATTTTTCAACTAAGAGTTTAAGAACACTGGCTGCTCTTCCAGAGGTCACAAGTTCAATTCCCAGCAACCACATGGGGCATAACCATCTATAATGAGATCTGGTGCCCTCTTCTGGCATGCAGGTGTAGATGCACACAGAATATTGTATACTAAATAAATAAATAAATAAATAGATAAATAAATAAATATTTTTTTAAAAGTCAGTTGTTGGTATTATTAAATTTTATTTTGTTGATGCATCACTGCTCTAGTCTCTTATTAGTTAATATTCTCTGATAATCCCCAGTCATTAAGAATTTCATTCCTCTTTCTCTAGTGGTTTCATATTCATTTTTGTTTAAAGCAATGTCTCCTGTAGATCAACCTTTCACATGTTAAGTAACTGAGAATTTCTTTGAGCACTGAATGCTGCCCCTACTGCCCAGTGCCTAGAACATTGTCCTGCATCTCATTTTAGGTAAACCCTGACTGGTTAGTGTGATGTAAAAGAGACCAGTAAATGAATATCCACTGAGCACTCTGATATTTTTTGGAGGTTAGCAATTACAAATAAAGAGGGAACTGTGTAAGAATTGAGTTCACTGACCTACCTTGAAGCTGGTTTTATCACAACACAGAAAGGGAAGGGGAGGATGGAAGATATTAATGAGTCAGGTAATAAATTTTAGACCTTCAATAAAAGTAAAAACTGTACATTTGTGGGGAGTCATACACAAAGGGAATCAAGAATATGGATTAGCTGCTGAACTTGTTTCTGGGAAGCAAATTTCTAGAGTTGCACGAATTCAAACAACACAGAAATTCTGGATAAACTGCTGTGGTAGAGACTTACAGGCATGTTTTCCCTCCCCCCATTTGAAAGTGCACAACCTGAGAAAAAAGTTGTGAGTAATACTTCTTTGAAGTCTTTGAAGAATATTGGACCATAAGGCCATTTTCAACTTTTAAAAATAATTTTAAGGTTATAATGAAATCATTTTAACCTTTTCATTCCTCTCTACTCTTAATGCTGGGATGAATGGTTAAGGTGCCTATGTAACAATCAAAGCAGACGTGGCTGTCACATTCTCCCATCATCCCTTAGTCCTTACCAGTAACAAGTTATGGGTGTCATATCCAGGTCTCTAGCCCAGAAGCTGAGCTGCCCTCCTCCCAGCTGTCCTTCCTTATGTATTCCAACCTTTTTGGTTATCTGGTCTTTTTCATTTACTATTTACCTTCCTGGCCTTTTGTTCTGGGTCTCTATTTCCCTCTCTCCTCTGTTCTCACATGGCCCAAGGTCATGTCAACTCTAAACTGTTCCAGATGTTCCTGTGTCTGACTATGCTCTCTCCTCTATCTGTATTAAACTTTCTACTCCAACATACTTAGGAACTGCCACATCCTTTTTGTTTTATTTATCATTTTTATTTAGCTCCCATTAGCTACTCCTTGTTTTCAAATTCATGGCCATTTGTTTCTTTAATGGTTATTACTTTTAGGCTTTGACTGAAGGTTGGCTGAAGGACTTCCCAAGTATGAGGTAGAGATGACTGCACTGGACACTGATCATGTAATGGGATGTGCAACATACATGACCCTGTATCTTGGAAGATGAGCAGGTGCCCTGGGAAAG